>JAJEJO010005091.1:44469-113973 GCA_020662805.1 Glaucomys volans | reverse complement strand
CAGAAATTCATAGGGACATAATATAAATTTGTGCTTATCAGGTGCTGGGGGGACAGGGTCTAGGGAAATAAGCAGTGACTGCTTGGGAGAAGAGGAAGTTTCTTTTTAGGACAGGTGAAAGTATTCTAAAATTAAACTGTAGTTGTGATTGCACAACTCAATGAATATACTGAAAACCATATAATTATACATATTTAATGCATGGACTGTTTCCTATATGAACTATATGTCAATACAAATTTTTAAAAATAATAACTTGATAAAATACATAAAATAAATAGTTGAGCAGTCCAGCAGTACAGAGCCAGGGCATTCCAGGGATTGGATATTAAGAAATAATAATCAGTTTCTTTTGGACCTTGGCATCAGAATGACTTTAGCAAGCAAAGTTTATTATAACCTTTGTATCATTCAGGGAAGAATTCAACTCCTTAGGAGAAAATGCCAGATTTATCAAGGCTGAGTCACATGCCTACCCAATGGGAGAGGAAGTAGTAGATGGATGTCTTGATTGTCAATAAGCAAGACTGGCACACAGGCTTATTAGCTTTTTCTAGTTTTTATGCTAAGTACTTATGTATATTGAATTCTTTAATCTTCAAGATCACCTTATTAAGTCACTATTAGTATTAGGTTCCCTTTATATAGAAATGGGAATTGAAGCTTAGCAAGATGCTGAATATATACCCAAGGTCACAGCTAGTAAGTGAAGGAACTATTATTCAGAGCTCAGGAAGTTTCATGCTAGAGGCCATGCTTTTAACTACTATGCTACAGAATGTCTTTAAAAATGAAGTTTTCAAGCACTGATACATTTCTTACAACCATTCTCTTTACTGTTGTGTGGTGTGTACATGTACACCAAGGAAAAAGTGATGTTAATGAAAGAAGGGTAAACGATGCTGAGGTAGTGGGAGCAATAGATGTCCACTAGAGGAAAAAACAAATTAGTAATTATGAATCCCCTGCTGCATGTCAGGCATTTCCTCAGTATCATCCACCTCCCTTTGTTATCACTGTTCCCTATGGATCCACTCTTCAACTTTTACTTGGTACTCAGGGATGCTGCAATAACTTGGTTCACTTGCCCTCTGGCTTCTATTGGGTTCAGTGAATAAGAGGCAGGAAATTGAAGCAAGGGAGGATAGCAAGTGCAGACAATTTATTTTCCTGAATTTCTCCCATATGTCATCAAAATCTGGTGGTGTCCATCAACTAAAACCTCTAGTTCCTCTCAGGCAATTTTATCCTACCCACAGTTACAGATATTTTACTGGGGTCCCTGTAACTCTTCCTCTTGGATCATTCAGGCAGAGGAGTGATAATGGCCTCTCCCTATTGCTATGAAGTTATACTGGTTTCCCTGAAATGTGATCACACCTTGTAAATAGTCTCTTCATTGAACCTCTCCAATCACTCCTTTTGTAGGTCAATCATACTAGGATTCTGAATGGTACACAAAGCAATCCTAGAAGGTCAAGAAAATTATGTTGGTTTTGTTGTTGAAGAACCAAGGCTGAGATAATTAAGTGACTTGCCCAAGAGTCCAATCAGCAAGTGACAGAATCAGAAATCAAATTGAAGTCTTTGTAGGCTTTCATACCGTGACTCTTTCTTTTACTGAAAGCTGGTTCCTTAAGTCTGTTAACTATATCCACTGGAAAACTGAAAACCTTACTAAAGAGGGGATATATTTCACAATAGATTTAAATGAGCATCACTCATTTTGGAATTCAATTGACTATCCCTTCAAATATGCTATAACTGTAGCAGAAGGTTTCAGATCCAGTATAATGGTTACAAAAGTGAATTCTAAAGCTCCTTCCTCACTCTCTTTTATCACTATATGACTTTGGGAAAGTTATTTATGCTCTTTTTGCTTAAGTTTCCTCGATTGTAAAGAAGTAATAATGGAACTAGCTTCATAAAGTCATGAAGAGAATAAAATAAGCTATTACATATATGTGCATAGATATGTGTATGTATACGCACATGTATGTGTATACATGGACACATATGCATGCACATACATCCATACATAAAAATACATGTACATATAATATATGTGCACACACGTACACACATGCATGTATACATTTATGCATACAAGTTCATACACATACATGTACACACACGCAAAGGCCTTACAACATTGTATGTCTCAAGATAATATGTCACACAATTCTAGTTATTAATATTATAAATTTCATTGCAGCCACTGTTTTTGCATTAAAGCCTATAATAATGATTCTTCCCCAAATCATCCTATGTTTTAGACCTGTGATAAACAGTTTATCTGGAGGATTTTAAATTTAATCTGCTAGAACAAAAGCAACCATTTTGAGCATCTAGTTGTATCCCACTTTTGGGCTTCTTGAGCTCTTCTTGCTAACATGTTCCTTTAGTATAATTTTTAGGTGAATAGAAGTAGGGCCCTGATGAGGATAGCTGCACTAATCTATCCTCAGTAGGGTATGAATGAATAACTCCTTTTTATACTAATTCTTTATGTTGTTATTTCTTGCCTGATCCTCCTGTGACCAGAAGTACTTTTATATATATATATATATATATATATACATATATATATATATATACACACAAAAAAATATATATATATATGCACTATATATATATATATATTGCAAGGGGAGCAGGTCAGTGTCTATAATGGGAATCGAACTTATCCCCTTGGTGTGATCATCTGATCAACATCTTGTTGAGTGGTCATTTATTCCCAATCAAGAAAGTTGGAAAGATTGCTAGATTGGGAGTTATAGGATCTGGATTCCAATTAAACTATTTCAGCACCTGACCCTATAACCTTGGTCAAGTTGCTAAACCACTTTCAGTCTTAAGTACCTCATCTGTCAGATAAGGTCTTTTTTTTTTTTCTCTGCTGAAATACTATAGCACGACTGAGGGAATTACCTCTTAGCCTCATGTGAAGGCTTGGTGGCATGGTAGAAAGAGCACATACTGAGGCATGAAATGCACATGGCTTTAGTATGACCATAAACAAATTACTTAATATTTCATAGTTTCAATTTCCTCATTTGTAAAGGTAAGTTACACTTCACAGAATTGTTATAACAATTTATGTCAATTTCCTAGTGTACTGTAGCTCAATTAAATATTTCCAAGTTTACTATTTCAAAGAGGAGATTAACAATGTCTTCTTAAAAATTAGAGCACAGGATAAGAAAATATTTTTTCTTATTCATTTACTTAAAAATATCTGAATGCATAAATATCAGATTCAATCACACATTCATAGAATACTCTTAGTTAAAATAATTAAAAGCATGTGATACTGAGAGACTACTGAGATGTGTCTGTTGGCCATACAGGCAAACTAAATGTCAGCATTCCAGAGATTTAGGAATGGATGAGATTACAAGTATTTGCCCAATGCTCTATCCGACCATTATATTAGTCCTGTTAACTGCTCCCAAAATAGTTCTATTAGGAGTCAATGGCACCACATAAAAAGCTACTGTGACTCTCTGAACTGCTGTTCAGATATTCTTCCAGCAAGTTGCAAGCTCCAGTTAGCTGCTAGCTATAATTCCCATAAAAGTTTATCCCATAAAAGTTCAATGCTTTAATTTTTCCATCATAATTTCTCATTTTTCTTATTTTTTTAATTTTTGAAGTCAATTTGATTGAGGTAAAGTTTACCTACATTAAAATTCACAACCTTTTAATTTATAAAGTTTGATACAGTTTGATAAAACTTGACAAATGTAATATAACAACCACAGTCATGACAGAATATTTCCATCACTTCTCCAAATTGCCTTATGTCTTTGAAGTTCATATCTCCCCCTCCTTTATAAGTCATACCATCATAAGTCAGGGACCATCTGCAGAGGTTTATGTGTGAATCTAAATTTTTATTTGTCTTACCTGGAATATGAAAGTGTTGCTGGATCATATGATAAGATTATATTTAACTTTACAATGACAGACTGTGTTCCAAAGTGGTTGTACAATTCTACATTCACACTGGGAATCTCTGAGCATTCTCTTCATTTTGCATCCTCACCATCATTAGACATTGCCAGGTCTTTTATGCAACCGTTCTAGTAGGTGTGTAGCAATATGTAATTGTGATTTTAATTTGCATTTCCTTAATGAGGTAATTGTATTTATGCCCAGAAATGTGCATGACACTTTTGCCAGGCTGTTAGTGTGCAGTGTTGAGTCAAGCTAATCAGCAGTTGAGCTGGATTTAGGTTTTGTTGTTGCTATAGTTACCTTCATTGTATACATATGCCTAAAGGAACTGACACATTCCTTAAGTGATGGGTCTCTGCCTCGTGCTTAGTGTGGGGCTTAGGATGCTTGAAGTCTTTTTTCAGTGTTCCTATTCCACCCTCAGCTTTCAGCAGATCTTGCACATCTGTGCAACAGAGTGCTCTCCACACTTTTGCATTTCCTCAGCAGTAGCCTGCTGTTTCTTTGTTATTCAGTGAGAGACTTGTACAATGGAGGCCTTCACTTTTACATCTCCAGCTTCAGTCTTAGACACTGTGCAGTGGACCTCTGAGGTGGGGATTTCATTATGTTCCTGCCCTCCTGCTGATGGTAGTCAATTTCTGTCTTGTATCTGCCAGCTGTACTGGATGGAAGAGAGTTGTCCTGCCCCTCCTCCAGTGGTAGCTTTGGGAAGTTCCCTGCCACTTTGTAGGTTACTTTGGTGACTACTATGATACTGGGCAAAAGGCACTCTGTACCAGTCTCAGGCCATCAAAACACTATCTGCTTTCTCCCTTAATCTAATAAGTTGTCTCGTGGAATGTGATGCAAAACCTGGAGGAGACAGGGGTTAATATGTACTTTGAAATGAAGAGAACTTTAAGAAGGGAAGATGCAGCCCAAACAATAACTCTTTAAATCTGAAGAAAGTCAGCACTAATCCAATTGCAGCACACCTCTTTAGGGCACTTCCATCTGATATGGGGCATATCTCCACAAGATGCTTCTGCATTTCACAGCTAGGCTTTCATTCAAAATAGCTAGCTGTGTAGAAGTTCCCATGTGGTAATTTGAACGTGTCCAGAAGGAAACCTTGCCAGAGAAATAGCCCTCTGGTAAAGCCTTAGCTTACATAAATTGTGAATTTGTAACCTGCCAAGTGTCAGCATGCTTTAGCAGTGAGTTTGAGAAGATGTTTTTCTACAATCCCCAGTCCATGAATTCTACTAGTATAAGAACCTACTCCATATTGAATATATCATTATTCTCTCCCAATTGAATTTAATCAATAATGGATGAGTCTACAGTTATAAAATCTCTTCCCTTATCTTCTGTTAACACAGAGATATATCTAGAAAAACTGATTCTGAAGGCCTTATGAAATCATAACATTTTGGTGTGCATGAGTACATCTTGACCCTTTCTGAGATTCAGGTGAAAGAGTGGGGTATAGAAAACAAAGTGTGCTTACTGGCATTCTAATTCCTGAATTTGGAATTATGCCCAACCCAGCTGGCAATGAATTGCTTAGAGAAAGAAATGGCCTAAGTAGACAAGTATCTTGTTAGCAAGGGGATTAATGATCCAATCATTACCTTGCTGAGGGTCAGAAAGTTCCTATTTACCATACTGCTCTAAAAATAACTTGATGTTGGTCTGTTGAACGGATCCCTTCTGCTCTTCATGCTTCAGTTTCCCAACCTGAAAAAATGATGGCATTGAATTTGAGTATCACTCTGAACCCTTCCATATGAGTTTTCATGAGTTTCTAACTTGTGTGGAAAATATTTTATTTTTAAAATGTAGAAGTTATTATTATGGTAAGATGGAGCAGACATTTTAGACTGTTTTTCTATGTTTGCGTTCACCAGTTAGAGAACTATGTATCAGAGACATTGAGTTGGCATTTTGGTGCCTTTCATTGATTGTTGATCATATTCCAAGAAAAAAAAAATTCACTTAAAAAACTGAAGCAGAGGTCTTGGAAATAAAAAGACAACTATTTGCAATTCTTTATGAGAAAGTTGGGTTTTATTTCAGATCTGGTGTCTCATCGTTTGTTTTGGCACATATTGCAAGGTGCTGCAAAGAAAAACTCATAGCCTGGGCAAAGGAACATCTCATATCCTTTTTGCATCCTACTTCCTGGCCAAGAGTAACAGCAACACTGATGAGATACAGATAGAATTCTTCACTTTTTATAATATTTTTAGTGATGATATCTTGATACAGAAGGGAATATCAAATCATCAGAAATAAATTATGGGTTTCCTCTATCTGTCTATCTATCATCTACCTATCATCTATCTAATAATATATATCTTGTTGACTTGCTTTACTTGCATGATAAATATCAGGAATTTATTTGTTGCAAAAATTACACTAACGTAAAATGAGCTTCCAATTTTTGAAACCAGTATGTTAGGTGTTTTGCTCGGGAAATTACAAAGTTTATCACATTTACCCTTCAAAACAACTAGATTCATTAGCTACTCTTGTATCCATATGTTAAATAAGTTGATCAAACACACATAGTTAAAGGATGACCATGATTTGAAAGTGGCTTTGATTCCAATATGAATTTTTTTTTCTCTTTTTCCTCTCAGTTTTAATTGCTAGTATAGTTTTGGATATTTAAAATATATATTTTTTCTGATTATAAAAGTAATACAGAAGTATGGTGGGCAAAATTCTAAAGTTGCCTCCCTTCCCCAAGATTCAAACTACTTGTTATTCAATCAAACACTAATCAAGGTACTGTTGTGATAATATTTTGCACATATTATTAAAGCCACAAGTAAATTGACCTTAATGTATGGAGATTATCTGGGTGGGCCTGAGCTAATCACACAAGCCTTTTAAAAGCAATGTGTTTCCCAGGCTGTGGCAAAATGGAAATAGAAAAGATTCGAAGCATGAGAGAAATTTTATGTGAGAAATCCTACTGCTTACTATGCATTTTGGGAAAGGGCCTCTGAGAAGGCCTGGTAGAAGGACTATAGCAAGGAACTATGAGAAGAGTTAGAAGATAAGATATGTTCGGCCAGGAAATAGGGCTTTCAATTCTACAACCATAACAAATGGATGTGACATAATTCATATCGGATCAGAAGCTTTAAATGCAATTGAATGGTTCAGATTCATCTCATGGTTCAAGCTTTTCCTCTTTGGCACAAGAATGGGAAAGTCTAACCCAGGAACTGTTCCTTTAGCCAGGATCTCAGAAGCAGAAGATGTGTGAAACAAAGTCAATCAAGGTGCAAAAGTTTTGTTCTTGGAGAAAACAGAAAGAGAGAAAAGGGAAAGCATGTGGAAAAGCTACTGCCTCCACCAGCGTCCTGGAACTTGTTCCAATCACCTGATAAAACATGATGGATTACTATGAAGTTCTAGAAAGGCAGAGATGTGCCTCTCATGAGGATACCAAAATGGCATATTAGAAATTGTCACTAAAGGCGCATCCAGATAAAACTCCTGAGAATAAAGAAGAAACAAAAAATTCAAACAAGTAGCTGAAGCATGTGAGGTGTTATAAGATGATAATAAAGGGGACATCTTTGATGAACATGGCGAAGAAGGATTAAATGATGAAGAAAGAGGTAGAAGTCATTTTGATAGTCTTTTGAGTTTGGCTTCACATTTTGGAACCCAGATGATGTCTTCAGGGAATTTTTTTTGATAGACAGGATCCATTTCCATTTGACTTCCTTAAAGACCCATTTGAAGACTTTGGGGAATCCAAATGGATCCCCAGTGAAGCAGAAGTCAGTGTTCAGGCTGTTTTTCTGCCTTCAGTAAGTTTCAATCCTTTGCAGGTAAATTTTCTTCTTTGGATATAGGATTTACTTCATTCAGACCATGAGTTCACAGGGGATTCACTTCATTTTCTTTCACATCATTTGGTAGTAGTAGGATGGGCAACTTCACTGACTTCTACTAAAATAGTTAATGGTATAAAAATCACTATAAAGAATTATTGAAAATAGTCAAGACAGAGTGGAAGTTGAAGAAAAAAGCCTATTAATTTCCTTAATGATAAATAGTAGGAAGCAGGACCCAAATCTGAATAACAAGTAATTCATTGCATCCCTTTAACAGAAATGTTAAACTACAGCAAGTACTATTTGAAGATTAATGGACTGTGTTTTCAAGATTTCAAATGAAGTCAACTTTTGGTATAATTAGACCTAATCTAAAGTATTTATAAACAGTTAATCAGAGCCCCTATTTGTCATAGATGTCGAGTTTATTGTTCTGACTACACATTAAGATCCATTTTGTCTTTAAAATTGTTAAAAATCTCTGTATGCACTTTGCTTTTTTATTAAGTGTAATCCAAGTTGAGCCATGACCATCAAGTAGTGTTTGGATATTATTCACTAACAACAGCATGGATCTGATTTCCATGCTGTGTTGTTTCCATTTGTGTTTGAAATGTGAGCTAAGTGCTGTCAGCCTGCTTTGAAGTTAACATTGCTAGGATTAATATTTTACAGAAATAATTTCAATTCTTTCAATGGTTATTAATGAAAGATACTAATGCATTCATGGTGATACATTTCTGGATTAAGATAAGTTGAAGATGTGAATGAATGCTGGGAACTTAAGTTTTGACAACTGGCAAAGTTTTAATGTTAACTGGTAAACTGGGTCCTTTCATTTAATTTATAAAAAATAAAATAAATGCAAATATCTTTAGATTTTTTTCCTGAGTGGGATCTATTACCTTCTTGTGTCTATGCATGATTTTGTAGTTTCTAGTTGTGTTAGTCAGTTTTTCATTGCTGTGATTAAAAGATCTGACAAGAAAAACTTGGAAGAGGAAAAGTTTATTTTGGAGTCATGGTTTCAGAGGTTCAATCCATGGTTGACCAACTCCATAGCTCTGGACCTGAGGTGAGGCAGCATGTCATGGTAGAAAGGTTGGTGGAGGAGAGCTGCTCAATTTATGAGCACCAGAATGTAGAGATTTTAAGTTCAAGTATCCAGGGATAACATAATCCCCAAAGGCATGCTCCCCCCACTTCCTCCTACCTGCCTACAGTTATCACCCTTTAATTCATTCAAATTAGTAATCCATTTGATGGATTAACTCACTGATTAGGTTAGAGCTCTCACATCTAATCATTTTATCTCTGAACATTCCTACATTGTCTCACATACGAACTTTCAGGAGACACCCCATGTCAAAAACAACACCAATATCACATTATAGTGTTTCCTTCTGTCCTTTGAAGTAGATATTGAAATTAAGTACATATATTTGTATATATACATATATATAATTGTCAATTTATGGGATATTTGAACATTTCTTATTTATAAGCAATGATTTAGCAAGTTATTGAATATTTTATTCCATTTTATTACCATTTCTATGAGGGAAGGAATAATCAGCTATACTTTCTAAGTTATATTTAATGTAAGATCACTTAAGAATAATATGGATGATAAAGTAATGGAATAAATCAGGTGCAAATAAAAAATAAAAGCATTTGTTTTATTAGAAAACAAAGAAAACTAAATAGAGTTACAGTCGCCATAGGTGCCTTGCAACCACAACGTAAAACCCAACTTAATATGAATGCTTTTGTAAGCCATTGAGGTTTGGCAGCTATTTATGCAACAAAAATTAGTGACAAATACAATGTATATGGGTTTTCATCCTGCTTTTTTATTTGATAACTTGAAACTGGATTAATTAGCTATTGCCACCCATATTATCACCATGAAGTTAGTGGTTTAAGATAATGCATATTTACTATCACATACTTTGTATGTATCAGGAGTTTTCTCACAGCTGAATTAAATCTTATTTCAGTGTCTTACAAAGTTGTAGTCAAGATATTGGCCAGTGGTGATGCTCAACTAGGGAAGAATTTACTTTCAAGCTCCAGTGGTTGTTGGCAGGATTCAGTTCTTTGCAGGCTGTCAGAGTGAGGGCCAATTTTTTTCACTGGCCATCTGCTGGAGAACCCCTTTACTTCCTTACCATGTGGACCTCTCCATAGGGAAATTGAAACATGCCAACTTGCTTCATGAAATCCAGAAAGTGGAGATATGTCTACTAGCAAGTTTGGTGCTAACAACTATGAAACATTATCACAGAAGTAATATTTCATCACCTATGCTATATTTTGATGTTTACACAAATGCTATAGGTCCTTCCGCTACTCAAGAGTAGAGGGATATACAAAGGTATGAACATCAGGAGGAAGAAAATCTTTAGAGGCCATCTTAGTCTGTCCAACACAAACAGAATTTATCGTGTTATAAACATTATTCAAAAATTATGTTTTCTTTAAGATGCTTACATGTTTTTCCATTATTTTGTGTCCTTATGAAACATAAAAAAATACCTTGCTAAGATTAAAAAAAATACATTTTAATGTTTATAAAATATCTGTATGAATGAATAATAATGTAGTTATTTTATTATTCAGTAATTGGATCATTTGTACTTTTTACTATTAGAAATATTATTCTAATACACACCTTGTGCATGAATTGTTGTCTAAATGGATTTGTATTTATATTCCTAGATAACTATTCATTGAATAGTATGATAACTTTTGAAGTCTTTGATAAATATTATCATAATTCTTTCCAGAAATGTATTACAATTTATAATTTATACACCTGCTAGAGACACATTGTCCCTCCACCCCTCAACATGAATATATATGAATAGATGTAAACCTATTTATTAGTTAGGTTGACTTCTTTTTATGGGTTAACTGACTATATTTCCTCTGTTAATTAGTTATGCCCCTTTTTCAGTTTTTATGTTGGTATGTTAGTGTTTTCTTGTTGATTTTTAAGTACTTTTGATATATTAGAGATATCAACCTGTCTTTAACATTGATCTTAAAGACTTATCTTTAGTTTTTCTAATATCTATTATTTAAAACAGTGAAGTTAGAATTGTATGGAATAAAATTTACAAAACTTTTCAATTGTAATTTATTTGTGTAATTAAACATTCCTTTCACCTCCTGAGATGTTTCATTTTATTTGTATTTCTTTTACATTTTAATAGTTTCACTTTTCCAGTTTCATTATTATAATTAACAAAATTTTTTGTTCATGCTAGATTTTGTGTATTATTTATTTTAATATGAGGTTTATAGTTGAAACTCCCTTAAAAATAGCCAATATTACCTTGATGATTTAATAAATATTCCTGCAAGTTCAAATTGGCTTCTAAGTTTTCTTTCACTCAATACTAAATTTTATATAAAAAATGGCTTATTTCAAAATGCTTATGTTATTATTCTGTTGTTAGTTTTCAAGACACTATTACACTAATTTTACTTAGTATACTTTTAGAATATGCTTTAAAAGATGCTAAAAAATTAGGCTTGAACTAAAGGAATGGGTAACATGTATTTTAATTTGTATAACCAATATATCCATGGAAATAACATATCACATTGGTCTAAATACATAACTCTATTGAAATAATCCAAGGCAATCTATTAAGAGGACTCCATGTACATTCCTTTTTTAATGAAATAATTATTCCAAAGTATTTGGAAAAAATAATTTTTATGAAAAATAATGATATTTTGTTTAGTGCAATCACATGTAAACATGTAAATTTGAAAAGAAGGATAGTTAAAAGCAAAAGTTCTATTAATGTTTCATTCAGTTGTCACCATCTTCATTTGATATGAATATTCATGATTAAGTGAAGCAAAGATGAACATATGCATAAATGATAGTATCAACAAGGCAGAAAGTAGTTATACAATAAGCAGTAGTATGAGAATTATTCATTTTATTGCATGTGCCCAAGTATGCATACCTACATTTACTTCTACTGATATTATTTGGATATATTTAAAGTGAATGAGATGGTATATTTTGCAAATATTGAAGAATAGAAATGCAGAGAAGACTTAGTGTCCTTCTGGTTGTGCCCAATTGTTTTTCATTGTATCTCCTAGTTAAGGCGCTATATTTGGTCCAAAGACAAATGTAGTATATAACCTAATCTTCCCCTTATGCTAAAATAATAAAAATACAGAAAGTATTTAATGATAGTACAGTCATCACAGTCCTTAAAGAAAGTCATTTCCATTTCCACTAGAAACTTCATATAGGTAAATGATCATACTAAAGAGACGTGAGATCCTTGATGCTTCACTGTCTCCTGCCACATCATTCATTTCTCAATTGTGTATTCACAAATTGCAGTGATAAATCATTTTAAATAATTTATTCTTATTATTTCAGTGTCTTAAATTTCCTTGTATATTTTGGGATAGTTGAATGGATATTTCTCTACTTGATATCCTCCTAAAACTTTCCCATCCTCTTTTCGTGTATTCAGATATTAAAAACAGGTCATACATGCTTTTTACCTCTGTACAAAAGAAAAGTTTGCATAAGCAATGTCCTTTACTCAGTAGAGGGTTGTATAAGGAGATCATGATGATCTTTAGAGGGAATTTCTATGAAATCTTTATGTGTGAGTACTGTAGCTGATGTGGTCCTAGGAACCAGAAGCAGCATGAAATAGGCAATAGTCATAACATAGGACTTCCTTGGAAATCTAGAAATACACTTACCCTATGATAACCCCACATTACAAACAAGAAAGCTGGTGTTAAGAGAGGTTCAATAATACCCAAAGCCTAATGCTAATGTGTGACAGATATAGGACTCCAAAATTCCCAAATTTACCACTGTAAGGTAAGTAGTTAATTAAGAAGCAGTAAATCAGAAGACATCAGATAGAAGATGGCAGATTAATATTATCTCCCTTCTACTTCCTTCAATAAAGTCCTTCACAAAATTGTAGAAAGAATAAGAGGCAATAGAGAAAATACCATCTTTATTTAAGCAAAGAAGTGGTCATAACCTGAAACTATTTCTGTGGAGTTTCTTCCAGGGCAATAGCATTCAGGAGTCCCCTTTGAAAAAATATGCATTGGTATAGAAGAGCTGGGAGCTAGTACTAATTCCATTAATATTTTTAATTTAAAATGAAACACTGTAGGAATTATAATTAGAGAGCAGAATATTAAACATTGATAATGTAAGAATTATAATAAAGCTGACAAAAAATCTGGAAGTGTGAGAGGGAGGAGAGTGGGAAAAAGTATAACTGCATGACTATCTTCTTTATCCATACAGAGAAACCAAAGGATATCATCTAAACACCATAAATCAATAAGTAGATATTTAAGTATATCATTTAACTTCACAAAGTTAGTAGGTATATAAAAATATAAATATCAACTTTCAGTATTATCAAGAGAAGTAAAAGCAATAAAAAATAAGAACCTTGTGAATAGTAGAAACGTTTCCTCCCAGCCAGCAAAACAACAATAGCATAAATAAAATGAAAACAAAAACAGCTCATGATGAAAAAGACAAAACTGAATATAAGACTATCATGATAACATACATTTCTGGATGCAAGTAGACAAATGAAAGAATCAAATTTTTCACATTTGCAAATAATGTGATTCTCCATCTGGGAAACCCAAAAGGGTCAACTTCAACCCCATTCGAAACAAGAGAATTCAGTGTGGTCTCTAATTACAAGGTCAATAAAATACATACAGAGTTTATTTCCATGAAAAATTACCAGATATAAAATAAAATGAATGAAAAATCTCACACATACATACCTATAGAATTTAAAGCATCTAGTCATTAATATCACAAGAAATGTGCAATTCTCATATAAATTAGAAAATAAACATATACTGAGATATTTAAAAATGGATTAAGTGATTGTAAAGATACACCAAGTTATTGGACAGTATGATTTAACATTCAAAATATATTTATTCTGTTAACATTAATCAATATGTTACAGACAATCCTAATCAAAACACTAACATGTTTTTAAATAGAACTAGATAGAACTTAAAACAATATTTCTTTTTCTTTTTTTTTTTTGGTACAAGGGATTGAACCCTCAAGTTCATTTGGATAAATAAATATACATAAGAGAACAGAAAGGAATGCTCCAGACAAAAGAAGCATAAGAGAAGAGGAAACAGTATTACTAAATACTAAAACATTATATAAATAGCAGTGATTAAGGCTATTTGATTCTGGACATGAAATGGAATTTTTCAGTCAAATCAATTCCTACTCTTTCATAAAAATAATCCCATGAACAAGAGGATTAATTGTAAGATGTTTGTCTTCCTGGTATAAATGCTAAAAACTAAATAAAAAATAGATTAAGTAGAGATGCCTGAGTATTTCAATGAATTAAATGTACACAAATATCTACATATAGAAGATCCAATTGTTTTGGAGATAAAAACATGTAGTGCACAAAATCAGTAAAGAACATATTATTTCCTCAAAATTACATTTTTTCGGATACCATAAGACATTGCTAAATTGAACTCATTAGAGAGAGAGCCAGTCTGAATTGGTAAAAATCTTCCATATTTAGCATTGATTTTATTCATGCATTTTATTGCTTTTGCTAAATTAAATTAAATAAAGAATTAATAAAGCATTATCTAATGGAATGCTTCATGAATTTTATTTTAATTAATAGACAAGGATAACTTGTAACTAACTCATTATTTTCATGTTGATTTTGGCAATGTCCTTGATAGCATTTTTCCTTTAAGCAGTTTACTATTTTTCAATATTTTTCTTTAACATTATTAATAGTTTTGTGAAGTCTTTTTTGCATTGAAACAACAAAAGGGGAGTTAAATCCACAAATCTTTAAAATATAAGAATCAATAACTAAGATTCGAGTGATTTTTATTAAAATCGTTCATAATGCATTGATTGCATGTAAGACCAAACTTCAGAAGTATGTGAAAACAATAAAAAAGAACTAGACATCTAGGTAAATTTCACCTTTTCCTTTATAGACAGTACTGACACAGCTGATAGATTTGATAAAATTTGGATATTTAAAAAATACTACAGTTCATCCCAGCTTCATGTAGATCTATGATGCATGAATTATAAATGATAAATAGAAGGAAGACCTGTAGAGTAGACGAAGGAGAACAGGGGAGGGAGAAGAGTAGAAAAGAGGAAGTAAGGGGATTGAAATGCAGCAGATTATAGTATAAGCATGTATGAACCCTTTTTATGCATAACTGTAATGCACTAATAAAACATTAATAACAAAGAGCCTTAAATTTGAGTTAACTTGACATTTAAGGTATGAAATATATGTATATATTGTGAAATTATTTACACAATCAAGTTAATTACCACATCTATTACCTCACATGGTTACCTTTTTTGTGTGTGTATGTGATGAAAAAATTTTAATGAGTTCAACTTTATTAGACTCCACATCTAAGTGAGTTCATGTAGTATTTGTCTTTCTGTGTTTGGCTTATTTCACTTAGCATAATGAACTCTAGACTATCCATCTTGTTACAAATGGCAGGATTTCATTTTTTTAAAGGCTGAATAGTATTCCAAAAATGTGTATATATACCACATTTTCTTTACTTGATTATCTGTTGAGTGATGCCAAACTGTGCATGCGAGTGCAGCGATCTCTTGAAGATACTGATTTCCTGTTTCTTTTGGATATATACATAGTAAATATATATGCACAAGTGAAGTTGCTGGATCATGTGGTAGTTCTATTTTTAGTTTTTTGCTTTCCATAATGTAAGTTCCAGTTTACATTCCTACTAATCATCTTTAAGGGCTTCTTTACATCAGCTCTAACATTTATTATTTTTTGTCTATTGTTTTCTTTGTTCTTTTATTTTTTTATTCTTGGTACTGGGGATTGAACCCAGGGGTGATTTTACCACTGAGCTACATTCCTATTTCTTTTAATTTTGAGACAGGGTCTTGCTATGTTCCAGAGGCTAGCCTCAGACTTGTGATCCTCCTGCCTCAGTCTCCCAAGTTGCTTGGATTACAGGTGTGTGTCACCACACCCAACTTATGTCTTGTTCTTTGAAAGTAGACATCTTAATAGGTGTGAGGTGATAATTTATTGTGTTTTTGATATAAATTTCCCTAATAATTAGTGATGTTGAGCACCTTTTCTCATATGCCTGCTGAACATTTGTCTATCTTCTTAGTAAATGTGTATTCAAGTCTTGTGCTCATTGTTTTTTTGTTGTTGTTTTTTTTTTTTTTTTTTTTTTTGTGGAACCAGGGATTGAACTCAGGGACACTTGGCCACTGAGCCAGATCCCCAGCCCTATTTTGTATTTTATTAGAGACAGGGTCTCACTGAGTTGCTTAGGGCCTCACTAAGTTGCTGAGGCTGGCTTTGAACTTGCAATCCTCCTGACTCAGCCTCCCAAGTCATTTGGATTACAGGCGTGCGCCACCACGCCCGGCCTTGTGCTCATTGTTTTAAAAAAGTATTTTGAGTTGTATAAGTTTCTTGTCTATTTTTGAATATTAACCTCTTGTATAATCTTAAGATTTTTCACCTTCTTGTAGGTTGCTAAGCGGGACATAAAGAAACACACACACACACAATTGAAGAAAATAGAGAGTAGAATTCATTCATTCATCTCCTTACTCATCTATTCAACTAATACATTTCAATTACCTATTATAGCAGGTTCTAAAATGTAAATATGCCAAACAACATAATTTGCTATCAAAGAGCACTCAAGAGCACTTCCCCACAAGAGCACTTGTGGGGAAGACAGACTTATGAAGAAGTAATTTAAATATCGTGAGATGCAGGTGTGGCCATCAGGGACAATACTTTGAAAGTCTTTGTCGGAGGTGACCAGGACCTGATGTAAGGAGCTCTGTTTGAATGGTGAAGAAAAGGTAGATTTTAAGAAATTTGTAGGGTTTAGACTTGATCATTATAATGTAGGGAGAAAAAGAAATAGGGATCAAACATTTCTGTCAGTTTTCTACAAGTTTTGACTAGGCATCCACAATCCACATGCCATTTGCTGAGACAGTAACATGAATGGAGTGGTACATTAAGGTAGAAGTACACAAACATTAGATTAAGTCTTTAGTCTGTTTATTTTGAAGTGCTTATGGAATTTTCAAAACTGTTCATTGAATAGAAAGAAAATATAATAAAGATCTGGGAATGGGAATAGTGATCTAAAGTATGATGATGAATTTGGGAATAATCTGCCAAGTGAAAATAAGGGATCTAGAGAAAGACTTATTTCAAGGAACATGGAGAAGACAAGCCCACAGACTGAGCAGCAGCATCCAGAGAGCCAAGAGGAAATCTAAGTGAGTGTGATGTGACAGCAATGGAGCTGAGGCATCGAGGGGAATAACTGACAATGAAGGCTGCTGCTGAGAAGTCAAGTGAGATGAAGACTTGATCATATCCATTGGCTTCAGTGTCAAGGGATTCTTCAGTGACATTAATGAGTTTCAATACTGTGGTGCAGACAGAAACCAGAATGAAGGAAGTTGAAAATTGAGTAGGAACTGAACAGGCATAGACAGGGAATACAGACAACTCATTAATGAAGTCTGACTGTGAGCTGGGATAGGAAGGGTAGCCCTTAAGTAGAGTGATATAGAAAAGAACCCAAGAAGATTTTTGATTTGTGTTGGAGAAAGACTTGAGCAAAAATATTTATGGATAGGAAATATCCACAACTATTCCCTTCATAGAGAAAGGAAAAGGCCATGTAATCAAGATAGTGAATAAGGGGTAATGGAAAAGGTTTTAATTCTCACAACTTCTTACTGACTCAATGTTTTCTTCATGTTTTGCTCATATATTAGGCTTTATTTATCTATTCACAAACATTTACTAAAAGTTTACTCTGCAACACATTCTGTGCAAGAAACTAACACCCCAGTGAGGTTAAGATAAGGAGAAAGACATGAAGCAACAATTTTCATAGAGAATAGTAAGTACTAGAGCTAGAATAGGGATAGGTAGGGTGCTTTAGGAAAGACAAGAAATCCTTAACTTTGAACTTGTTCTGTGCGTATTTCGATTTTTTTAACAGCTTAGTTACTGCTACTGACTTTCTTAGCTAATGCTAGCACTACTTCAAGGAGAATGAATAACATTTTTAATTGCACTCAGTAGACAGGAAACTGCAATGAACACAGAGTGATTTCTCTATCACACTTTGTTGCAGCATAGGTTCTCTTGAACACAGAGCCCAAAATAAAGACCAAAGTATAGGTAGTCCCCTGGGGTGTTGTTTCCAGTAAAGGAGCATAGAGAGAAAGACAGGACAGGAGGGAAAGTCAATACACCAATATAAGGTATATAATTGATACCACCACTGTGGACAATAGGGATTCAGTTGTGTTGAGACCTCCTGAGAAGTGTACAGAATGCCTGCCACAACTGTTCATCTGGTAGACAGGGGCAGGATAAGGTATCCACTGGCTTTGATCTCTGATCTGTTAAGGATTACCTTTGGGGATAATAACCTCACATCTCTGGAATATGGAGAGAATATTAATTTTCATGCTATTGGAGAAGATCCTGGAAAGAAAGCTGCCAGCACAAGATGAGTCTGAGCTCATGCGAACTTGACCAACTCAGGCTGCTGGTGAAATCAGATGTGGGTAGAGGTGATGTGACATAGAAAATCAGAATCGACTGCTACAGGCAACAACTCTACTTTAGGGAAAGTAATGAAAATAAAATACTTTTATTTCAGAGATATCACAGATAATTTCTATAGTCTTGAGGTATCTGGAAAAATGTTTTAATGTAACACTTGACAATTTTTTTTGTGGTACTGGGAATTGAACCCAGAGCTTCACACCTGCTAGACGAGCACTGTACCTCTGAGCTACATCCTCAAGCCCTACACTTGATTTTTATAATTAGGACCAAGCAGGGATTCTGTTTTTGGTCCTGTGGAATCAACTGGTAGGTAAAGTAGAGCACTGAACATTTGACTGAGCAATGAAAGAACTGTAGAATCATTGAGGTGACAGACACCCTAGTTTCTTATGCCTTTCTACAAATGTCCATCCTCAGATCTTTTTAGATAATTAAATCAATTCTGTCCCACTCTACTTCTGTAGATGTGGTTGAAATATTCAATTTTCCTTCCTTTCTTACCTTAGCTAAAAATCTTGACACAGAAATGTGTTTGTTTAGTAGTTATTCAAAATGAGGGTAAGGGAAAATCTGCAGGAATTTCTCCACATTCATTCTCTAAAGACATCCTATTGTTTTCTTTCCATAACTTCAGATTTAAAGTTGACAGATATAATTAATCATACAATAAAGCTAGGCACTCAAATCCAGCAAACAAAATGTATAGTTCTCTTTGTGGTTCGAATGAATGCATCCTTAGTGTCCCTTTCAAAGTGCATATTCTGTGTGTTGCTGTGATAATACAGCCATGCTCTTTTTCTCTTCTCTTTTCATTGCTTCTGGTTAGTTTGTTTATGGTTGATGCATTCATAGAAGCATGATTTATTGACTCCACTGAGCCTGCCTGCTGAATATTCACATTAGCCTTACTCTGTGTGTGTGTGTGTGTGTGTGTGTGTAGTTTCCCATGTAAATGTCTATAAAATAAAAGCAATCCCTTTAGGTTATGGATTTTTCTTTTTTTTTTTGGTACCAGTGATTGCACCCAGGAGGGCCTAACCACTGAGCTACAGTGGTTTTGATTTTTTATTTAGAGACAGGGTCACTGAGTTGCATAGGGCCTAGCTAAGTTGCTGAGGCTGACCTTGAACTTGCAATTCTCCTGCCTCAGCCTCCTGTGCTGCTGGGATTACAGGCATGCACCACTATGCCTGTCCTTGGCTATGGATTTTTAATACAGAAACTACTGATATGGTTTTTAAAAAACTTGGATTTTATCTAACTAGAAAAATCCTGTTTTGCTCTCATCTATCTTCTGACAGTATCTGTCCTTTTTTTCCCCACTATCTCTTTTATGAATTTATTTTTTTATATTTTATGTGTTACATTTTTTCTATCTAAAATTCTTCTAAGTATATGCTATGACATAGGCCTACAACCTTCTAAACTACATAGCTGTGTCCCAATATTGTTCCTAGTAATTTGAAGTGCTTCCCTTTTATCAAATATTAAATATTTATGTGCACTTGTGTCTACCTCTGAAACTTATATTCTGTTACAGTATTCTGTGTTAGTATTTTAATGTTTCAAACATTGCAGCTTTAAAATACATATTCCAATCTCATTCTTAAAAAGTATTTTTATTACTCTTTCCTCCCAAAAGTTCCTTTTGTATTTTCTAAACTTTATTTTTGATTAGCATGCATTAATTATAAATATTAATGGACTTCAGTGTGCACACTGCATTCACTTAGAAAATCTAACCTTTTATTCACTCCACTTCTTACCCTTTAATAATGACTCTTCTACATTTTGGTCTTTTTTTTTTTTTTTACTTTCATGTATGAGGGAATGAACAGGATGTTATGGATATTAATTTTAAAGGAAAGGGAACTGAGAGTCATAAGAATGGCTCATCAAACTACTGGCTCCCAGGATCATCAAACTACTTAGGGGCAGAGGTGGGTTTTCTTTTCTTCTAATTTAAAAAACTTATTTTCAACATGCAAAGATAAAACCCAAAAGTTATATGAATTGATGAGTAATGTTTAAATAAGGTCAAGTCTACTTACTTATCTCCTCACTTATCATGCATTCCTTTTGAGAACTTCCAAGGTATTTCCTTCCAGTTTTTTAAAATGCACAATATATTGTTGTTACCTACAATCACCATATTGTATGATAGCACACCAGAACTTCTTGCTTCTATTTAGTGTAAGCGTATTTATTGATCAATCTTCCCCCATCTCTCATTACTCTCCCCAAACTTTGATAACCACCTTTCTACTCCCAATGTCTATGAGATCAACTTTTTTATATTTGACATATGAGTGAGATCATGCAATGCTTGTCTTTCTGTACCTGGTTTATTTCACTTAATATAACTATCACCAGTTCCATACATGTTGCCACAAAGAACAGGATTCCATTATTTTCATGGATGAATAGGTCTTCCTGGTATATATGTACCTTATTTTCTTTATGCATTCATCAGTTAATAGAAACCTAAGTTGACTCCCATCTTGGTTATTGTGAATAGTGCTTTAGTAAACATGGGAATGCACATCTCTTGCCACATACTGACTTAATTTCCTTTTTGATATATACCCTGTAGTGAGATTGTTTGATCATAGGGTAGTTCTGTTTTCAGTTTTTTAAGGAATATCCATACTGTTTTCTTTTTTTTTTCACCATGTCATCTGAGAACTTTTAAACTTTAAAATTTTTAAAATTTTGAGACAGGGTCTTGCTCAATTGCTGAGGCTGACCTCCAACCTCACAATCCTCTTGCCTCAGTCTCCCAAATACCTGGGGTTACAAGGCATGGGTCCCTGTGCATGGCCAGAACTGCTTTTGATAAGATCCACAGGTATTTAATGTGCACATTACAGTTTGAGAAGTGCTGTTCTGTGTGATCTTCTTCCTGTTGCTGGCTTATTCACTGTAAACAGTTGAGCAGGAATGGTGCTAAGCGAATTGCTCATGTCCATCAGTTCCTTCAGTGGTGGTTTACTAATTGTGATTTCTACAAAACAATAATTTTCAATCTCAGAGATGATCCTGATCATCTTAACAAGTAAGAGTTTGGTGGTTGTTGGACTTTGAGAAAGAAGTATATAAGGCATTCATAGAACTTGTATGAGAGGGTACTTCTTAGATAAGTGCCAAAATGACAGAGATGGTGTTATACATGTGTTACAAACATTGGTTGATTTTACTCTGGATTTGTTCTTTACCCTTTCTGTCCTCCTTGGCCCTCCTCGTCTGTGTGCAGACTGACCTTCCTGTGTTGCTGCTCGGAAGATCGTCTGAGCTTCGAGCTGGAGAGTTTGTGGTGGCCTTGGGGAGCCCATTTTCTCTACAGAACACTGTGACTGCTGGGATTGTCAGCACCACACAGCGAGAGGGCAAGGAGCTGGGACTGAAGGACTCAGACATTGATTATATCCAGACGGATGCCATCATTAATGTAAGTCACTTAGGAAGTCTATCCTCAGCCCCAAAGACACTAGTAGAGCAACCTCTTTTCCCTTTGGCCTTGGGTAGGTTGAGAGATCAGTTAGATCCTAGGAGAGGAATGGAATGCTGTGATGTTAGAGCTGAGCCTGTTGGATGTGATAATTAGCAACCATGCTATCAGATGCTCTCTCCGGGTTGGATATAAAGGTCATCACTGTTGTAGCATGTGGGGTCCTTTAGCTATTGGTCTTCAGTTATACTGACTTCAGTATTGGGGATGATAGGTGGCACAATTTTGCTTTTCTTGGTAGAACAGGAGCTCACTAGAACAGGCTGCTTCTGATAAGCTTCATTGGGAACTATGTATAAATGACATGGAGCAGTTCTGGAGAAATATAGTCATTAGCTTTACTGATGGCTTTTTCAAATTCTGTCTTTAGCATGGAAATTCTGGGGGGCCTTTGGTGAACTTGGTGAGTGGCCATTTTTCTTGTTACTTCATATTTCTTCCTAACTTTCAAAAACTTTCCAAATTCTATGTAGAGAGTTGTGGAAAAATGTTTTTCTATTCTTGGATTTAAGTAAATGGTTAGAAAAACATTCAAGATGCATGATGAATTTATCATCCTGGTGTGTGATCTCATCCTACCAAGAGCACCAGGGTTTTGGCTGTGCTTACTTTGAAGGTTTCCTCTTCAACATGCTTTCTGTTTTCATTGGAGAGTTACCAGCAGCCTGGATTTATACCAGGGACCAACTGTGCTATGTTATGTATATTCTTGAAGACTCCCCTGCTGCATATGAAGAACTGTTCCTCATTAGAAATGCTAATTATAAAAGGTGCTCTGTCCAGGTGTTTTTAAAGAAACTGTGGTATATATACACAATGGAATATTATTCAGCCATAAAGAAGAATAAAATTATGGCATTTGTAGGTAAATGGATGATGTTGGAGACTGTTATGCTAAGTGAGATCAGACAATCCCAAAAATCCAAAGGCCAAATAGTCTCTCTGATAAATGAATGATGATGCATAATGCAGGGGAGAAGGGTGGCAAGAATGGAGGAAAGATAGATAGCATAGAGGGAAGGAAGGGGTGGGGTCCGGGGGAAAAAAAAAGAAAAAAGAAAAAGCAATTAGTTCCAAGGGACTCAGAAAGCATGAGCCAAACTGCATTGTATTCAGTTATATTTTCACATGTATTTGAGCAACTAGAAACCCTGGCATTTCCACTAGAGACACTCCATAAAATTTAAGAATAAAACATACTGTTTTCTATAATGGCATCATCAGTTTACATTCCTACCAATGGTGTACAATGATTCCCTTTTCTTCAGATCCTTATCAGTACTTCTTTTCTTTAGTCTTTCTGAAAACAGCTATTCTTTGTGGGGTGAGGTGATATCTTATTTTTGTTTTGACTAGAGCAAGTTTACTAATTTCACTCTATCATATAGTAAGAAAAATGGTAACTAAAAAGGGATACAAAATAATTTATGGTAAAAGGATATGGTTCAAAAATAAATATTACTTAGGATAAAGTGGGTTGGAACCCAACCATACCCAAAGTGGCAGAAGTGTCACCTATCCCACCAAAAATAGTTCAGTAGGATGGAGTCATGGAATAGAATCAATGATTTGTGAAAAAGAAAAAAAAAATAGACCAATCACCACACTTCTAGATTTACAGTTTAATATTTCATGAAATAAGAATCTTTGTAATCAACGGCATATGTAATTCTTTAACCTGGTTGGTGATTTTTGTCTGAATTAAGTTTTTCCTTCCCTGACCCCTCCTTCTCAGAATAAAAAAAAAATGAACCATCTCCAAAGAAAGCATATCAAAGAAACATGCATGCTTGTGTTAAATTGAAGGCATTCTGCAGCATTAAGTATTTATTTTTCTGAAAGAAATCTTATTTAATACCTCCCCATTCTATTATTTCTAGCTAGCGAAAATACATCATGAGTATTTAAATCTCAAAGATGAGCTAGATTCTAAATCTACACCTCATGTTTTTCAGCTGAGTCTCCTTTCCAAATTATATATGCATTTTCTGTATCTATATTTCAGTTCATTTTTCACACTTTTACAGTCTGGGATGAGAACCATACATTTGGTAGTTCTTGACCTATTTTTGAGTTTTGTCATTTTTTAAACTTTTGCCTTTGCCCAGGAGGAATAACCACTTTAGATCAAATCATATTACAATTATTTTTGTAAACTGAATCCAAATTGGGTCATAGTGCTATTTTTGTCTCTAATCAACTTAAAAGTGGGCATTTTTCAGCTAATTTTGCTTTCATGGATCTTCTTTCCAGATACATTTGCTTTTATTTGAAGGGTTTTGTCAAGTACAATTCTAGAATATAGCTAATGTTATAGTGTCCTGCTCAACAACTCTTTTCAGCTTATTCTTCACTAAAATCTTTGAAAACATTTCCTCTTACTTTTTTAGATTCAGGTGCCTCAAATTATCAAGCAGAAATAACTTCCATACATTCAAGTGTTTTAATTTTAAGTGATTTTACTTTCCTCCATCCAAATCACTAGAGTTCAACAAGACTACAGACAATATCCAATTCAATATCCTATATCAAGACCAAAGAAACTGATACCCAAAGATGGAAAGTAACTTTTCCAAGGTCACACAACTTGATAGTAGCTGAGTCTGAATTAGAACTCAAGACTTAAATTTTTTGCAACAGGGCTCTTTCCACCCTGTGTTAGTGTTTATAAAATTAATGTCTGGCTGGGCGCCTTGGTGCGAGCCTGTAATCCCAGAGACTCAGGAGGCCAAGGCAGGAGAATCAAGAGTTCAAAGTCAGCTTTAGCAACTTAGGAAGGTGCTAAGCAACTCAGTAAGATCCTGTCTCTAAATAAAATGCCAAAAAGAGCTGGAATGTAGCTCAGTGATTAAGTGCCCCTGGATTCAGTCTCCAGTACCACACACACACAAATTAATGTCTGATTCATATGTGTTATTTTAAATCCCAAAATATTTGTAATATTCTGATTATTTTAACCTTAAAATTGAGTTTTTTGAAAATAAAGATAATGAAATCTACCTTTATCCTTATTATTTCATAACATGCTCCCTGCTGATAAAAAATGTATTCATTTCCATGTATGGCAGGAAGTATATTAACAAAACATTTTAATTTGAATTAATGGCATCACTTAGAAAAGAAACCTGGATCAGATAGTGTAACTGATCTTCATAATAACGCCAAGGAAAGGGCAAGAGCTGTAGTTATATCTGTGTTATGTTATGAATGCTTTAGAAATTGTAACTATATGAATTTCTCTGGACAAGCCATTAGAACAAGGTGATAAAGTCAACAATGCAGATCAAAAAAGTTAAAAATTGAAAGCACAAACACATGAGTATACAAACATGCATACACACAGAGCAATTATTTTACTGCAATAATTGTTACCCATGATTTTTCAAGTCTTCACATTTTTATTTTCTAAAGTAGGAAACTCCCAGGATTTCTAAATAGTCACATAAATTTTTCAAATGTTTATGAATTAGGATGAAAATCACATGATATTTTAATGACATTTGGAGGCATTCAACAACAAAGTAGCATAAAAACCTATGATAATGGAGCATAGAAACCTTTGTTGATGTTTCTTGTCCGAAATATGTAACCAGATATGAAAGTGAGAATAGTTATGAACTCCTGTGCATTAAAAATTCCAGTTTCTAGAAAAAGTTTATACATCTGTGAGAATGATACATTCTTAAGAAACACAGAGTATTAGCTTATATCTCCTATGATGTGTATATGCTGCCCTTAAAATTTATATGCACTCCTTGGGGCAAATGCAAAGGATGAGATCATTAAAATCTTGTTCAAAAAAAAGTTATGTTGTATATAAAATTAGTATATCAATTAACAAAGCAGGTTTATTTTTGTTTAGATACACATATATTTTCTGAGACACTAATTTGTCATTCAGCCAATAAACTCCTGTTTTCAACTAGCTTTTAAATCACTAACAGTTCTATCTAATGGCAATAAGAGTTTCATAGAGCAATAATTACTAAAAGCCAATGTCTCTGACTTTTTATTCAATTGAAGAATAAGTGTATTAAAAACAAAAATTGAGAACATTATCTGGGAAAGTCAATGATTACAGCACCTGTCCCTCAATTATGTGAACAGGTCATCAGAGAGAATATTTCAAGTGGAAAGGTAGCTAAATTATTGAGATAATTGCTTCCATTTATCCACTCATTTTTAATGTGAAAGCACAATATTTGTGTTCTCTATCAAAAAACCTTTTTTTTTCCTACTTGTTAATCTTGTTGATGTTCCTAATGATTTCTGGCTTTTCTTCATGGTCATTACTCAAAAGTGAGAATATATATTTTAAAGTAAAAGGAAGGCAAACTTGCAAACTGAAACAAAAATGTTTGTGAAGGAGGACTTAGTATCTAAAACTATACTTGTGCTTTCGATCACTGTACTGGAAACATATGGGGAACTAGTAAAAGATAAAAACTCTCATATGCTAGCATAGACCCTCTTATTATTATGGGAAATAGGAACAGGTATCTGCACCAGCTGCTTAGGTGAGTCTGATACATTTAGACTGGTCAGAATTGTTGGTATTTAGGAGCTATCATAGCACAGTATAGAAAAAAGCAATTGAATTATACAGATTTCTTAAGTATGTAATAGCTTGCAATTATGCATTTTACTTGAATTGTCATCAGATATCATTTGCATGTTCTAATTATGGAAGAATAAGACACCCAGAATAGCCAAAGCAATCCTGAACAGGAAGAGTGAAGCAGGAGGTATCACAATACCAGACCTTCAATTATACTACAGAGCAATAGTAACAAAAACAGCATGGTATTGGCCCCAAAATAGACAGGTATATCAATGGTACAGAATAGAGGACACAGAGACAAACCCACATAAATACAGGTATCTCATACTTGACAAAGGAGGCAAAAACATACAGTGGAGAAAAGACAGCCTCTTCAACAAATGGTGCTGGGAAAATTGGAAATCCATATGCAGCAAAATGAAACTAAACCCATATCTCTCACCCTGTACAAAACTCAACTCAAAATGGATGAAGGACCTAGGAATTAGACCATAAACCCTGCACCTAATAGAAGAGAAAATAGGTCCAAATCTTCATCATGTTGGCCTAGCACCAGATTTCCTTAACACGACTCCCAAAGCACAAGAAATAAAAGCAGGAATCAATGATTGGGATAGAATCAAACTAAAAAGCTTTTTCTCAGGAAAGGAAACAATCAGCAAAGTCAATAGAGAGCCTACAGAGTGGGAGAAAATCTTTGCCACACACACTTCAGATAGAGCACCAATCTCCAGAATTCATAAAGAACTCAAAAAACCTTACACCAAGAATGCAAATAACCCAGTTAGTAAATGGGCTAAGGAAATGAGCAGACACTTCACAGAAGAAAATATACAGGTGATCAACAAATATATGAAAAAATGTTTTATATCTCTAGTAATAAGTGAAATGTAAATTAAAAATACCCCAAGATTTCATCTCACTCCAATTAGAATGGCTATTATCAAGAATACAAGCAACAATAGGTGTTGGCGAGGATGTGGGGAAAAAGGTACACTCATACATTTCTGGTGGGATTGCAAATTGGTGTAGTCACTGTGGAATACAGTGTGGAAATTACTTAGAAAACTTTGAATGGAACCACCGTTGGACTCAGCTATGCCACTCCTTGGCCTATACCCAAAGGACTTAATTCAGCGTACTACAGTGACATTGCCACATCAATGTTTATAGCAGCTTAATTCACATTAGCTAGATTGTGGAACCAACCTAGATGCCATTCAGTACATGAATGGATAAACTGTGGTATATATATACAATGGAATATTACTCAGCCATAAAGAAGAATAAAATTGTGGCATTTGCAGGTAAATGGATGAAGTTGGAGAATATCATACTAAGTGAGAAAAGCCAATCCCCCAAAAAACAAAGGTCAAATATTTTCTCTGATAAGTGGATGCTGATATATAATGGGGGATGGAGGGAGTAAGGGAAGAATGGAAGAGCATTAGATTTTGTAGAGGGAAAAGAGGGGAGGGGAGGGGAGAGTGCAGAGGAAGGTAAATAGGGAATGAGACAAATATCATTACCCTATTTATATGTATGATTACATGAATGGTGTGATTCTACATCGTGTGCAAACATAGAAATGAAAGCAGTACCCCATTTGTGTACAATGAATCTAAATGCATTCTGAAAAAATAAAAATAAATAGGAAAAAAATAAATTCAGAAAATGTTCTAATTATGAAAGAATACTTGCACTACTTCATTAGTACTGGGAATTGAATTGCAGTTTGTTGAAATGCATAGTAATATACTACAGAGGAAAAAACTTTGGATTTGGTTAAGATTTATAGACTTGTGGCATTTTGTTTTATTCCCAAGTCAACTTCTCAACTCCTGTGTTATCAACACAGGTATTTCTCAGCTCTAAAACTGAGTAAAATAGCATGCTTTATTTGGAAAGTGAAGAATTAGCTTTATTTTTCATAAAACAAAATGTGCCCATTTTAGTTTTAAAAATGCTGAAAATCATTCATACAATTTATGAATATTAGTAGACAAGGTGAAAAATTATGTAAAAGCCTTGCTGTATGTAAAACATGCATAGGATGAAGAAAAATTGGTTACAGTTTTAAAATTTTCTTAGTGTTTTAGTCTATGCCTTATCTTTCACAAATGATGTTTTAATGTTATTCTATCTGAAATATTTGATTAAAAGAAAAGAAGGAAGCTGGGTGTTGTAGCACAGGTCTATAATCCCAGTGGCTCCAGAGGCTGAGGCAGGATGATCACAAGTTGGAGGTCAGCCTCAACAATTGAGCAAGGCCCTGAAGAACTCAGCAAGACCGTCTCTCTAAATAAGATATGAAAAGGACTGGGGTTGTTGCTCAGTGGTTAAGCCCCACTGGGTTCAGTACCAGAGAGAGAGAGAGAGAGAGAAAGAGAGAGAGAGAGAGAGAGAGAGAGAGAGAGAGAGAGAGAGAGAAGGGAGCCAATATGCATAGCAGAGTATGTTGTCTTTGCAATTGGGGACCTTTACAAAAAAAAAGGTAAGTGTATTCTGCACTATGCTGCAGTAACAACATCAAAAATCTCAACCATGGTTTATACTTTGCTCACTCTACATGCCTGATACAAAGTCAATGAGATGGGGGGTAGTGTGGAAAGTTCGTTGTCTGATGGATGTTCTGCCATCTTGCAATGGCACTATTTCAACTGGGGACTTTCATAATACCAACGTCAGGAAAGAAAAAAAAAACAACAACAGATATTTTCACCTAATCTTAACTACCTTAGAAGAGAAACAATATAAATTATTTCCACTCATGTATCATAGAACAAATTTGATTACCTGGTTCCACCTTACTAAGTGGTAACTTGGGAGTACAATTGTCCATGTACTCAGCTTGGAGAGGGGAACTGCCTATGAGTCATTGCTGTAATACCATAGAGAATAAATGACCAATTTGTTAAGTATATTAAGTGAAGCAGAAAAACTCCATAATTGCACTAGAATGTGTCTTCAGATTCTGTGCTGTGTAAGTCCCAAAGCCATGTTTATATGAATTTATATCCAAGTGACGATGACAATCTATGGAAGAAATGAAATTGTTTGGATGAAATTGATAACCTCACTAAAACTTCAAAAATACTAGATCAATTAGACAAGAAAGAAAATAAATTGATTACAAATCTACTAGTTTAATATAATTCTCTGTTTTCCCCCTCCTGGTTGAAACTTTTTCTTGTCTAGAGAGACATGGCTAGGTAAAAGAAACCCAAATGTTGAATAACAAACTGAATTGATACAGCTGGCAAAGGGAAGCTGTCAACATTTCACTTATTTTTATCATAAATTCATCTAGCTTTCTGGATTACATAGTCTATACTGCTTTGGTATCTGCAAAAACATAACTCAAGAACTGTAAATCACCTTAGAAAATAACCAGTCTAGGTATTCTACTGGGAAAGAACCATTCTCCAATCCTCTGCCTATGGCAAATATTTTGCTATTTATTTCTATGGGCTTATGAGTGAGCTGACAACCATGAAGTTAATTTACCATATATATTATTTATTTACTATAAAGGTAATACTATTAATGTTATATGAATTATCTTATCCATTTCTTACAGCAACACTATAAGGTAGGCATTATTCTTCCTCTTTTATAAGTGAAGGAATTGAGGTTTAGAGATGTTAAGCAATATGCTAATGGGTATGCAGTTGGTAAGTGTAAGAGTTGACTCCAAATCCAGTGTTCTTAACCACTGCTCTTAGCCATTATGATATAGTGCAATGTAGTGCAATAGTCCAGTGACAACATTGAACCAGATTGAACCAGTATACTTAGAATCTGAACACAGTGACTGAAGAAACCACTTCCAATTAGTGATAATTGCCAAGGGAATTGAAAATTACTTTCTTTCCCTGACAATTCCCTTCATTTACATAAGAAAATTGAGGTCCAGAGAAAGAAAATTTGTCCAAGGTTATCCCTGGGGAAATAATGTTAGAAGCAGGAACAGAAGAACTCAGCAGATTCAGGAATTTCCGGCTCTTTCACCAGATTATCCATTGACATTTTGGCACTAGTAATGGTAGTATTTCAGAAATTAGGAATGCTTGGTTCCCATCTGACAATGGATGTGTGTGAACATGAGAGGATATGGCTCAGAGCATGGAGTACTCAAGCATTTCTAGAAGACCACATCTTCAATGTTTTCCCATAACATGTTTAGTCATACAGTTATTTGGAATGAGGGTCATTCAGAATTTCTGAGAGGCCAGGGACTACTTGTTGGAGTACACCCGAGTCAGCTAAATTGTCTTATGTTTCAGGTCTTGTGTTTCAGTCAGTGACAAGGCTGACTCAGAGAAGAGGACAAACCATAAATTTGTAGAAAGGAAGATGCCAACGATGAGGACCTGAAGAAATAGAAAGGAGTACTAAAATGGAAAAATGGGTAAAATTATAAAAAACATATGTGACCTTTGTGAGTAGAGAGGGATTTCAGAACACTGTCCTTGAGCTCAAGTTTAGTTATTTTTGTTCTCAAATTGAACACCCATCTCACTTCAGCAGGGAGGCTGTGGCTTCTTCAGTGCTTGTCAGTGCAAGATCTCCTTTTCCCTTCCTTAATTACCACATTTGCATGACCTGGATTTCACCTTTTCCCACTTAACCATCCTCTAGTTTGCTAGGTCACTGTGTTTGGGGCCCTGCTGTGTACCAAGGACCCTTGGAGGCAAGCTAAGTGCCTGTTGTCTCTCACAATTGACAACACAGTAACACCCCTCTTCTGATGATTTTGCATGCACCCTCCTGAACAGCAATGAGAGTTGTCTTTGGATGAGGGGTTTCAGGTTTGGAGAAGCACTCAAATCTTTTCAAGCAAACTCTAGGTTTCTAAAACATTATGGGTTACAAGAAATAAGGATGCTGTGTATCTTCACAGTAACATTCCTTACAATTCATTTTCAGTTCATGATTTGCATGCATTTCACCCTTAACATTGCTAAAAATGCCACAAGAAAAGAATCTTTTTCTCTGGCATCCCCATTGTGTAAGTAGAACAGAAATGTTGAATGAAAGATGCAAATTAGTAAGGGAAATTCTACATTATCCTTAAGAGCATTTGACAGAACATCATATTCTGTGTAATTTAAATAGCCAAATGGAGCAAGCAGAGTTTAATTAAAGGAAAACTATGAACTGCAAACCTCAGACAATGATTCTAAAGGGTGCTTAATTATATCTTCACTTAACTCATTTTATTTCTCAAACCCCAATACTATTATTTTGAGTATCTAACATCACAAAGTTAAGAGAGTTGTAGATGTCAGTCTTGGCAAATAACAGCCCAATATGCAAGTTTAAAACTAATCTTTGTGATCCATCCTTGGTAAATTGCTTCTGTGTCAGGAATGTTGTGTGTGTGTGTGTGTGTGTGTGTGTGTGTGTGTGTGTAGTATTTTTATGGAAAGCACCATTTGATACTTCACTATTGCCAAGAGAAGCCTCACTGAGAAAAATAATTAATTCACCCCAATCCAGTGTCTGGCCTTGGGATTCAGCATTAGAGGTTGTCTCTTTCCACACTTTTTTGGGGGGAACCATTTTATCATTTTGTTTGTATATGTGTTAATATCTTCAGTCAAATCTAAGGATCTGGGAGTGAGATTCACTTTAAAGTTATGCACCTAAATTTTCCTCTGTGATTCAATGTGTTCTGATTTTTTTTTTTAAATCTCAGAGTTTCATGCTCTAAGAACAATCCTGTTTTCTTCACTCTGTGTTTCTCAGTATGGAGGATAACATTCCCCTTTGTTACTTTATTTGAGAATCAATTCTTTAAACACTACTAGTGGAAAAAGGAGGGGACTCACACCAAGGCATGTGGGAATCCCGTTGTACATGAACTGTAATCACATGTATTCTGGAGAAAGGAAGCAAAACATACAAAATGGTTTCTAATTAAATCTACCTAAGTCTACCTAAGTCTGAACTTCTGGAGCAGCAGGAAATTATATTACGTTACCTTATTTACCTTAGGCTGACTTTTTTAGTACATTTATATTCTTATTTAGTACATTTATATTCTTGACAGTGTGCTTCCCTATATCATAGGAACTCTGTGGCACTGCTCATTCAACCTGGTAATGAAACTCACCTCTGATATCCCAGATTTACTAACTGGATTCATGGATTATCTCCTCATTTGTATGTTCCTGACTAGTTCCTTTCCTACTACCTCATAGGATTTAGGGTTATGGTGTAGGTTTCTACTTCATCTCCATTTCATTCTAGAAGTATATCTGTGGCAACTCAGTCCTATAGTCCAATGTTAGACATCCTTGGGGCTGTCTGTCTAAAGTAGATCACTGTTTATAGCTCATGGTTAGGCCCTCTTTGAACATATGCATTCTTCAGAGGGCACATTCCTATTTTCTAATCATAGGACTCTGTGACTCTATGTGACTGCTTCCTAGACTTGCTTTCGTTCCTGATACAAAGTCTTCCCTAAATTCACTGTCCTGACCCTATGGGTTTGATAATAACCTGTATGAAGGTAAGGGTCTTTTCCTCCTTGTAAATCTCTGTATCTCAAATACCTGGAACAGTTTCTGGCATACTGGAAGATAGATGGCATAGTGGAAGATATGAAAATAAAAAGAAAATTTTTTTTTGGTACTGCAGAATAAAACTGGGGGATGGGGAGGTTTCTACTATGAAGCTGCATCCCTAACATGTTTTAGTTTTATTTTGAGACAGTCTCACTGAGCTGCTGTGACTGGCCTTGAACTTGTGACCACCTGTCTCAACTCCTGAGTTCCTAAGATTATGGGCATGTACCACCATGCTGGGAAGGACTACAATTTTATTTACTTATTTTGTTGGTCACCTTTTCATCATTGTGATGAAAATATCTGACAAGAACAACTCAGAGGAAGGAGAAGTTGTGCTCCATTTGTGTGCAATGTGTCAAAATGCATTCTACTGTAATGTATAACCAGTTACAACAAATTAAAAAAAAGACATTTAAATTGAATAATCATTGCTTATAAAATGTATATTATAATGAAAATATTAAGAATTATTTCTTGAAACAGAAAATAAATAAATACTATAGGAAATAGTAGCATATAACTCAAATTTCAAATCCATGAAACTAAAGAAAGAAATTGTGAAAAGAAAACAAAAATATGTCAAGGGTCCCATGTCTTTGTTTTGGGGCTAAAAGTCAATCTTTTTCTTTTCTTTGATAACATTTAGGGTATAGAATAATTATGAAGTACCTCTCTGAAATTACTGCAAGGGAACAAGATAATATAAAAATGTGACATTTAGAAAAGTAAAAAGCATGAAAATGCAAGAAAAAGATGTTTCAATACAAAATAAAATAAAGTGCTAGAAAATAGAACTATACATATTGATAATTATAATAAATGTGAATGGATAGAATTTACTACCTTAAATACAGTTGTAATTAAATGTACATAAATAAGGAAAGTCCAAGTGATTTTGAGAGTGATCACTTTGTTTTGAGTGATTTTGAGAGGATAAGATAACAGAATACTTAAATACATATTATGAAAATAATAATTTGAAAGCAGAGCACATGTGAAATTATAAGTCAGCATTATCATTCTCAGAACACTATAAGAGCAAAATACATAAGATAAAATCTTTGGAAATCAAGAATTTTATAAGAAACACAATCATATTGGAAGACATTAAGTAAGAACAAGTGGTGAATGATCAATAATGATATAAAAAATTTAGGTAAGTGTAAACAAGACTGTTTAATAGGTAGAAACACTGCACTTACATCAAAAACAAAAAATGTTCATTTTTCCATATGCCTATGGGACTTTTAAAAATTAATCATGTTTTTGAACTAAAAATACCTTCATAGATTCCAAAAAGTCTACATTCAGAGACCTTACTTTCAAACTACAATGCAATACTAGATATTAAGAACAAACAAATAAGAACTCTGTGTGTATGTATGTATGTATGTGTATGTGCACCTGTGTTGGTGTGTGGTAGTCTTAGCAGTCTTAAGAAATATTGGTCTATTTTGAATCAAACAGATACTGCAGAGAGTTCCAAAAGGGATGTCTCTAGGGAAAAACAAGTAAACAAATAAAACCTCCCTATGTCGCATGAATAGTATGAATGAGAAAATTGAAAATACAATAGAATAATGAAGGAAATTCCTTATTTTTCAAAAAAGTACAATTAAAAATCATTTACAACAAAAACCTGTAAAATAAAATAACAGGTTGAATATAAATCAAACGAACATGGGAAACAATTACGAGTAGCTGGCAAATTGTTTAAAATGAGAGAATCCATTTCACTTACATAGGAAAACCGTGCCTTTTTAATGCTTTCAATTTTAAAATGTTTTATTATTGCATTATAATTATGCATTATATTAAGGTTCATTTTGACATAATCATTCATACATGGAACATAATTTGGTCCATTTCAGTCCCTAGTTCTTATTCTGTCCCTCTTGTCCTCTCTCCTACTGTTTTTGACTTTTTAGTTTTTCTGAAGTTCAATTTGGCAAGAAAGTGACCAGAACACTAAAATTTATGTATACTCACTCCATACTGACCAATAATTTTTCTTATATTTATCCTTGTCTTCATTCTGCTTAGTTTGAATGAACTTAGTCTTCATGATTAATTCCTTATTGAGAAAGCTGGTATCACTAAAGTAAAACTTTTGTTCTTAATAGAGCTGTTTAGTGCTGTAAAATTTCCCATATATATTGGTATGTTTTGTTTTTTATTTTTTTCATTCAGTTCAGAATGTTCTCTGTTGTCTCTTTTGGTCCCTTCTTTGATACATTAATTGTATAGAAGTATGCTTTTAATTTCCAAATATGGAGTGATTTCTGGATATTTATTCTATCATTGATATTTAATTAAATTATAGCCTAGGCATATTTTTTTTATGTCTTCAATATTTTAAAATTTACTGATATTTGTTTTATGACCCAAAATATAGTATATCTTGGTAAAACTTTTCAGTGTTCTTGAAAATAATATGTAATCTTCTATTGTTCGATAGTGTTATGGTTTGGATATGAGGTGTCTCCCACAATCTTCTGTTAATGCAGTAATATTCAGAGATAAAAAGCACTGGATTATGCAAGCTGTATCCTTATCAGTCCATCTACTTTGGATGGACTGTGTGTTAACTATAGGCAGGTGAGTCATGGCTGGAGGAGGTGGGCCATTGAGGATGTGCCTTTAGGGTTTATACTTTGTTGTGGTGAGAAGAACGAACTCTCTGTGCTTCTTGGTTCCATGTCATGGGGGATTATCCTCTGCCACACTCTACCAAGATGTTCTGCCTTACCTTGGACCCTGAAGAATGTAGTATTCCATCAATGGATTGAGACCTCTGAAACTATGAGACACCATATAATCTTTTCTTCTTCTAATTGTTCTTGTTTAGTATTTTGGTCACAACAGTTAAAAATATAAATGACTGACTAAAACATAAATTTGTACCAAGAAATGGGGTTGTTACTGTGACTAACCTATGTGGTCAGAAGTTTTTGGAGCTTTTTGAAGTTTGTGAGAAAAATTTTGTAAAGTTTGGAGATGAAAGCTAAAAAAACTGTTGTAAGAAGAGTTTAATACACAATTCTGGTGGGAGCTCAGAAGAGCAGAATGCCAGTAGGTCTGTGGACAATAAAGACATGGCTCATGAAGCTTAAGAAGAAAAAGAGGACTCATTAGAAATTGGACTAGAGGTCATTCATATTATGTTCTGGCTAAGAAGTTGTCCCCATGATTCCCATGTCCTGAGACTTTCTGTGAGATTAAACTTAAAGGTGATGGACTTTTTAATCAGGTGGAAGAATTTTCAAGGCAGCACAGCCTTTAGGTAGTGGCATGCATATTGCTGGCAGCTTTTAACCAAGTTTATTGTGATAATAAGCAGCAGAAATCAAAGCAGAAAGATTTGAAAAACTTTCAATTTGGCCAGAAAATTGTGAGCAAAACTAGGGTTAAGGAACTTGTGTAATTATAGAGAATATAGCCACTAAAGAGATGCTGTGAAGTACTTTACCCAGAAAAAATAAGAAAGATGGCTTGACAGCATCTCAGGAATGGCAAGACCACACCCATCTCAGGCTCAAGGGTGTTAAAGAAAAAATTCCTTTGGGGAGAGACCATGGGGGCACCCAACTTGTATGGGGAGGTAAGAACTTGCTTCACCAAGCACTCAGAGGTTGCAGAGGCCAGGGTCCCTGGAGGCTTGCTTACTGCTGGTTTTGTAGGAATGCAGTATTCTGTAGTTAGGGGATCATGGAGGCTTCCACTGAGATTTCAAAGGAAGGTTTGAAAGGCCAGGCAAAATTCAGCAGTGTCAAATTTCCTGAAGGCTGCTCCTGAGAGGGTGATGAATGGAGATGTGAGATAGAAGATGAAGCTGCAATGGAGACCCTTGAGATTAAGAGATGACAGCACTGTGGAACATCTGCCAAGGAAAGCTGCAGGAATTGAGCAGAAATAAGCCAACAGAGAGACTATGCAGGTTGCAAACAACAAAGCCATAGTGGTGAAGGCACAGAAACCCTTTGGAGAGAATATCATGATGCCATGTGCTCCAAATGCCAGATATGAACTACAGAACTTGTTTTCCCATCTAAATTTTAGCCTTGTTTTGGTTCCATTCCTTCTTTATATGTCCCTATTTCTCTGCCTAGAAATGTTTACACTGTGCCTTTATATGTTGAATATATATAACTTGCTTTTTATTTTTACAGGAATTTATGATGAGAGTTTGCCTTCAGTCCCAGAAAAGACTTTGGACTTGGGCTTTTGGGCAATCCTGGAACTATTGAGACTATGAGGATTCTTAAAATGAAATTCAAGAATTCATTTTGAAATGAAATGCATTTTGCATTGTGAGATGGAAATGAACTTTTGACATCCAGGAGTGGAATGTTATGGTTTAGATATGTGGTGTCCCCCAAAAGCTTATGAGTGAGTCAAGGTGGGAAAGTTTAGAGGTGCAATAATTTGGTTATGAGAAGCTTAAACTAATGAATGGTAAATGTGAGCAGGTAGTGTGTGGTTGGAGAAGGTGGGTCATTAGGGATGTGTCTTTGGGGTTTATATTTTGTCATGGGAAGAAGAACTCTCTTATGACTGAGACCTCTGAATATATGAGCCCCGAAGAAAGTTTTCCTTGTCTAAGTTGTTATTAGGTGATTTTGTCATAGCAAGAAAAAAGCTAACTAAGACACGTAATGTTCTAAACTGTCAGTTAGGTAAATGTGATTAATTATATTATGTTTCTTTCATAGATTTCTGTTTGTTCATTCCATAAATTATTGAGAGAAGTTTGTTGCTATTTTTGGTTATGATTGTAGATTTGCCTATTTCTTCAAATTATATCAATTTTTTCTCTGTGTATTTTAAAATTGTTTAATCATCTTGATGAATTGATCACATTATTTGTTCATCAATTTTGAAAGATAATAATACATAATTATGAGTGTGGTTTTTCTTTTAATACTTTAAATATTTCACTTCACTCTTCTTATTTGCATGGTTTGTGATGAAAAATTTGATCAATTCTTATCCTTGTTCCTCTTTAGATAAGTTTTAGATAAGTTGTTTTGTCTTCTTTTTCCCCCAGGACTTCTTTCAAGATTTTCTCTTCGTATTTTTTTTTTTTTTTTGCAATTTTACAGATATGCTAGGTTAACATTTGTTAATATTTACCCTGCTTAATGTTCTCAAACCTTCCTGGGTCTGTGATTTTGTGTCTTTCTTTACATTTGGAAAATTCTTAGGTCATTACTACTTTAAATGCTTTTTTTTTCTGCTGTTTTCTCTCCTCCTTTTCTTTCTGGTTTTCCTATCACAGATGTGTTATACTCTTTTTTTGTAATTATTCCACAGTTCTCAGATGCTCGATTCCCTTTTTATTTTGAATTATTATAATAACAGCACCTATGTATAGGATACAGCATATTTCAACATATGCCTATAGTACATACTGATGCAATTAGGGTAATTACTCTTTCCATTCAAGTATTATTTCTTTTGTTTGAGGCCTTCAAGCTACTCTCTTTCAGTTATTTAAAAAATACATAATATATTATTGTTTAATACAGTCACCCCATTGTGCTGTGGAGCTCCATAATTTATTCCTTCTCCCTCACTCTGTTTTTGTACCCATTATCCAAGTTCTCTCCATTCTCCCTCTTTTCTACCATTCTCAGGTTCTGGTAATCACTATTATGCATTCAGATTCATTTTTAAACTTCTGCATATGAAAGAGTACAATCAATATACGTCTTTCTGTGTCTGAATTATTTCACTTAACAAAGTATTCTCCAATTTCATCCATTTTTCTGCAGAAGGCATTTTTGTAGATGAATAAAATATATCACATTTTCTTCATTTAGTCATCTGTTGATGGGCACCTACATTGATTCCATATCTTAACTCTTATCAATAGTGTAATATTAAACATGGACATGCAGGTGTCTTTTTTATGCTGATATCATTTCCTTTGTATACACATCTGGAATTGGAATAGCTGGATCTTGTAATAGACCTATTGCCATTAATAGCATTAATTTGTAAGACTTTTGCTCCACATCCCTGTCAATATTTAAAATTTTTTGTTCTTTCAATAATAGCCATTCTGACTAGTGTGAGATGGTATCACATTTGTAGTTTTGATTTGCCTTTCCCTGACGGTAATGATCTAGAACTTTTTTTTCATATATTTGTTGGCTATTTATATTTGAACTCTTGAGAAATACCTATTCAGATAATTTCACTGTTTTCTAATTGGGGTACTTGATTTTTTATCAAGTTTTGAGTTACTTATATTTTCTGAATATTACTCCTTTGTCAGATGAATGATCTTCAAATATTTTCTTCCATTCTCTAGGTTCTCTCTTTGTTATGCACAAGCTTCTTAATTAATTCAATCCCATTTGTCTACTTTTGCATTATTTCCCTCTACTTTTGGGCTCATATCCAAATAATTATTACCTCTACAAATGATTAGTAATGTGCTTCCTATGTTTTCTTGAAGTAGTTCCAAAGTTTCCAATCCTATGCTTAGGTCCTTGGTCACTTTTGATTATATTTTTCACCTGTTTTTATTCTATTTTTATTGGTATTTTATAATTATACTGAGTAGTGGGATTAATTGTTACATGTTCATATTCATAATGTAGTCAGTTTTTGGTGCATAATTAGAGGGAGAGGCTGTTAGGGTTTCTATGTGGGGTGTTCCCCAAAAGCTCATGTGCGAAGCAATGCAAGAATGTTTAAAGGTGAAATCAGTGAATTAATCCTCTGATAGGGAGTAAATGAGTGATAACTGAAGGTGGGTAGGATATGGCTGGAGGAGGTGGGTGTCTGGGGCAGTGCCTTTGGGGTGTATATTTCGTATCTGATAAGTGGAGTCTCTCTGTCTGCTTCATGGTGGTTATGTCCAAAGCTGTGTTCCTTCACCGCACTTTTCCACCATGATGTTATGCATAGCCTCAGGAAATGGAGTTGGAAGTTTATGGGACTGAGATCTCTGAAACCATGAGCACCCAAATAATCTTTTCCTTTTCTAATTTTTCTCGTCAGGTATTGTGGTCACAGCAATGAAAAAGCTGACTTAAACAGAGGCCAAGTTTTAATCTTTAGCATATAGATTTCCAGTTTTCCCAGCATCATTTATTGAAGAGGCAGCTCTATTAGTGATTTTTTTTTTTTTTTTTTTTTTTGCGGTGCTGGAGATTGAACCCAGGGCCTTCTGCTTTCAAGGCAAGCACTCTACCAACTGAGCTAGATCTCCAGCCCCTTCCAATGGTGTTTTTATATCAAACATATTCAAATTCTTTCCCAAGTCTCAATCTCTCTGTTTATATTACCAATCTGTCCTTGCATGTTGTCTAACTTTGTTCTTTGGCACCATTATTATTTTAAACATGACTACTTTAAATTAAGTTTGATAATTCCATTATCTGTATATTTTTATTTTTTTCATTTTGGTTCATTGTACACAAATGGAGTACAACTATCGTTTTTCTGGTTGTACATAAAGTAGAATCATACAATTTGCATATTCATACATTTTACGTAGGGTAATGATGTTTGTCCCATTCTATTAGTTTTCCTTCCCCACACCATCCCCAGCCCTCATTTTCCTCTATACGATCCATCCCTTCTCCATTCTTCCCATACCTCCCCCCAACCCCAGAAATCATTCAGCCTTTGGTTTTTTGGGATTGGCTTATTTCACTTAAGATGATATTCTCCAACTCCATTCATTTACTTGCAAATGTCATAATTTTATTATTCTTCTATATTTATTTTTTATTTTTTTATTTTTACAGACTTCATTTTGATTCATTGCACACATATGGGGCACAAATTTTCATTTCTATGGTTGTGCATGATGTACATTCATATCATTCTTCTTAATCACACATGTACATAAGGTAATGATATCTGTCTCATTTCACCATTTTTCATAACCCCACCCCCCTCATTTCCCTCTACATAATCTAAAGATCCTCCAATCCTCTCTTAGCCCCCACCCCCAACCAGATTTTATATCATCATCCACTTATCAGGGGAAACATTCAGTCTTTATTTTTTTGGGATTGGTTTATTTCACTTAGCATGATAATCTCCAATTCCATCCTTTTATCTGCAAATGCCATAATATTATTCTTCTTTATGGCTGAGTAGTATTCCATTGTGTATATATACCATGGTTTCTTTTCCATTCATTCGTTGAAGGGCATCTAGGTTGGTTCCACAATCTAGCTATTGTGAATTGGGCAGCTATGAACATTGATGTGGCTGCATCACTGTAGTATGCTAATTTTAAGTCCTTTGTGTATAGGTCAAGGAGTGGAATAGCTGTGTCAAATGGTGGCTCCATTCTGAGTTTTCTAAGGAATTTCCATGCTGCTTTCCAGAGTGGTTGCACCAATTTGCAACCCCACCAGCAATGTATGAATGTACCTTTTCCCCCACATCCTCACCAACACCTATTGCTATTTGTGTTCTTGATAATAGACATTCTAATTGGGGTGAGATGATATCCCAATAGATTCAAACTAAAAAGCTTTTTCTCAGCAAAGGAAGCAATCGACAATGTGAAGAGAGAACCTACAGAGTGGGAGAAAATCTTTGCCACGCACACTTCAGATAGAGCACTAATCTCCAGAATTTATAAAGAACTCAAAAACTTTACACCAAGAATACAAATAACCCAATCAATAAATGGGCCAAGGAAATGGGCAGACACTTCACAGAAGAAGATCCACAAGCAATCAACAGATATATGAAAAAATGTTCAACATCTCTAGTAATAAGAGAAATGCAAATCAAAACTACCCTAAGATATTTTTAATTTTTGTTCAGATGCTTACTTTGTCTGTTTGGACTGTTTTTTTCTTGCCATTTAGCATGAAATTCAGACTTAATGCATCAGGTGTAAGGAACATTGGTAAATATGCCTTTACTAAAATGATGTTTTATGATAATTTGGAAAGGAATTTGTCTGTATATATTGTTTGTTGGAGTTATAAGTGTCATGGGGTTTCATTCCCACCTAATGTACTTGGTTTTGTTTGTATTGTTGTCTTTGGGTTTTCCTTAAAATTTCTTAACTAGAGTCTGTGATTTGTATCTTTCTTGGTTATAGTGTACTATTAATGTACTGGGGCCATTTCAATGTTGTGATTATGTATTGGTGTGGACAGGTGTTCTCTAATGCTATGATTAAATCTCAGTTATTTTAATGTTCATGAGTCCCTGCTATGTGGCCTTCAGAAAAACTTCATTTTTTTCTCTATTGTTGAGATAGGAGGCCTGGGGAGACTAGTTTAGCTATTTTCCCTTCCCTTAGGTTACATAAAGCACTGGTTAAGAAGTTTCATTTAAGGGCAGGCACTAAGTACATACTAAAATGTTCACTTTTCATCTCCCTTTTTGGAAGCTTGAGGAAATTTTTCCTCAATCTTCAAGAGATGATAAGGCTTCTGGAGGCACGATATATGAAAGTTTGGATCCCCTATAAGTCTGATCTATGAGGGGTTTTTAACTCCTCAAATAGTTCATGCTCTGCCTCCAGAAATTACTCAATTACTGTGTAAATGTTCCTAAACTTTTACTGACTCCAGCAGTTTCTTCTCCCAGTAAGGTGTGATTTTCTGTTCCTGCGTGTTCCTCCAGGTTTTGTGATGTCACATATCTGATGGATCTAAGAGCAGCATTCATTTTCAGATAATTCAACTTTTTCTCTTTTGGGGGAAAATGAATTGTAACTTCCAGGATCTTTACCTGGTGGAGTGAAAACTAGATGTTGAAGTGGCCACTTTATCATTATAAAATGATCCTTTTATCTCTGGCAATATTTCTTTTGCTGAAACATTCTTTGTCTGAAATGGATATTATTATTCTGTCTTTTGGTACCAATGCTTATATAATTTTATATCATTTTATACTTAATTTTTTTCTTTTTAACATTTGAAGTTCAATCTTGACTTTGTAAATCCAATTAACAATCTATGCCTTGATTTCATGTCCTTAAACCACTTACATATGGGAATATTTTTGATGTGTTTGGGCTAAGGTCTATTATTTTGCTTTCTATTTTTCTTTGCATTTTCTTTTTCTGCTTTCCTTCCTATCCTGCCTATTTTTGAATTAACTCTTATCATAATTTCTCTTCTTTTATTAACTCACTAGCTAAACTGCATGTTTTAATATATGTTTTAAAATATATTTATTTATTTAAAAAAATTTTACAGAATTAATTTTGACTCATTATACACAAATGGGGTACAACTTTTTATTTCTATGGTTGTGCATGATGTAGATTCATACCATTCATGTAATCACACATGTACATAGGGTAATGATATCTGTCTCAGTCCACCATTTTTCATACCCCTGCCCCCTCCCCCTCTCATTTCCCTCTTTGTAATCTAAAGTTCCTCCATTTTTCTCTCACCCTGCACTCCCCCAACTTGATTCCATATCATCATCCACTTATCAGGGAAAACATTTGGCCTTTGGTTTTTTGGGCTTGGTTTATTTCACTTAGCATGATATTCTCTGTTTTCATCAGTTTATCTGCAAATGCCATACTCTTATTCTACTTTATGGCTGAATAGTATTGCATTGTGTATATACCACAGCTTCTTTATCCATTCATCTGTTGAAGGGCATCTAGGTTGATTTCACAGTCCAGCTATTGTGAATTGAGCTGCTATAAACATTGATGTGGCTCTGTTACTATAGTATACTAATTTTAAGTCCTTTGGGTATAAACCAAGGAGTGGGATAATGGGGTCAAAAGGTGGGTTCATTCCAAGATTTCTGAAGAATCTCCACACTACTTTCCAGAGTGGCTGCACCAATTTACAACTCCCCCAGCAATATAAAAGTGTGACTTTTTCCCCACACCCATGCCAACATCTATTATTGTTTGTTTCCTTGATAATAGCCATTTTAATTGGAGTAAGATGAAATCTTAGAGTTGTTCTAATCTGCATGCCTCTAATTACTAGAGATGTTCAAGACTTTTTCATATATCTATTGATCTCCTGTACATCCTTTTCTGTGAAGTGTCTGTCTAGATCCTTGACACATTTATTGATTGGTTAATTCATCACAACAATATAGTTAAAAGTTAAGAACCACATGATTATTTCAATAGATGCTGAGAAAGCACTTGATAAAATTCAGCACCCCTTCATGCTCAAAACACTGGAAAAAATAGGGATGTAGGAACACACTTCAACATTGTAAAGGTTATTTATGCTAAGCCCATATCAACATCATTCTAAATGGAGAAAAACTGAAATTATTCCCACTAAAAACTGGAACAAAGCAGGAATGCCCTCTTTCACCACATCTATTCAACATCATCCTTAAAATTCTAGCCAGAGCAATTCCACAGACCAAAGAATTTGAAGGGATACAAATAGGAAAAGAAGAACTCAAGCTGTCACTATTTGCTGATGACATGATTCTATATTTTGAGGATCCAAAAAACTCCACTTGAAAACTTCTGGAACTAATAAATAAATTCAGCAAAGTAGTAGGGTATAACATCAATATGCATAAATCTAATGCATTTCTTTTCATAAGTGATGAATGCTCTGAAAGAGAAATTAGGAAAACCACTCCATTCAAAATAGCCTCAGAAAAAAAACTTGAGAATCAATCTAACAAAAGAGGTGAAAGACCTCTACAATGAAAACTACTCAACACTTAAGAAAGAAATTGAAGAAAACATTAGAAGATGGAAAGATCTCCCATGTTCTTGGATAGGCAGAATTACTATTGTCAAAATGGCCATTCTACCAAAGGTGCTATACAGATTCAATGCAATTCCAATTAAAATCCTAATGATGCACCTCATAGAAATAGAGAAGGCCATCATGAACTTCATCTGGAAGAATAAGAGACCCAGAATAGCCAAAGCAATCCTGAGCAGTGAGAGTGAAGCAGGAGGTATCACAATATCAGACCTTCAACTGTACTACAGAGCAATAGTAACAAAAACAGCATGGTATTGGCAACAAAATAGACAGGTAGGTCAATGGTATAGAACAGAGGACACAGACAAACCCACATAAATACAGGTATCTCATATTAGACAAAGGAGCCCAAAACATACAATGGAGGAAAGATAGCCTCTTCAACAAATGGTGTTGGCAAAACTGGAAATCCATATATAGTAAAATGAAATTAAGCCTATACCTCTCACCCTGCACTCACTCAACTCAAAATGGATCAGGGACTTAGGAATTAGACCAGAGACCCTGCACCAAATAGAAGACAAAGTAAGCCTGAATCTTCATCATGTGGGCTTAGGATCAGACTTCCTTAACAAGACTTCCAAAGCACAAGAAATCAAAGTAAGAATCAATAAATGTGATGTACTCAAACTAAAAAGCTTTTTCTCAGCAACAGAAACAATCAATAATGTGAAAAGAGAGCCTACAGAGTGGGAGAAAATCTTTTCCACACAGTTCAGATACATCACTAATCTACAAAATGTATACAGAAATTACAAAACTTTACACCAATGTATTTTATTATAATATGTCATGGTTACCCGTTGATTAGCAAGTGAATATAACCATAGAAATGATCAAAGATATATCCTCAATTCACGAAAATGCATCAAAGGCTACATATAGAGTGCTAAATTGTAAAAGGAACAATAAACTCAGCTGAGAATTCACCTAGTCCTCAATTTCTTTTTTTGGAAGGCTTTTAATTGCTGCTTCAATTTCATTACTTGATATTGGCATAGTTTTGTTTTCTTTATTTTCCTTGTTCAATTAGAGTAGGTCAGATGTGTCCAGAAATCTTCAATATTTTGTAAAGTTTCCTGTTTATTGGAGTATGAATTTTTCAAAAAGGTTTTTAATGATCCTTTTGATTTGAGAAGGGTCTATGGTGATTTTCTCCTTTTTCTTCTTTAATTTGTATCTTCTCTGATTTTATTTTGGTTAGTTTGACAAAGGGTTTATAAATATTGTTTTTCTTTTTGAAGAACTAACTCTTTGTTGTATTGATCCTTCATATTTTCTTATTCTTAATTTCATTAATTTTGGCTCTAATCTTAATTAGTTCTTGTTTTCTACTGATTTTTGAATTAGTTTGTTGTTATTTTTCTAGGGACTTGAGGTTTAACATCATGACAAGTGAAATAAACCAGACTCAGAAAATTAAGGGTCAACTGTCTTCTCTCATATGCAGAAGGTAGACCTCAATAAACAAAAGAGTGAAGAAAACCTCATGAAAATAGAAGGGAGATCAATTGAGTTGAGGAAGGGACTGAGGAGTAAACAGGAGGAATGGGAAAAGGGAGAACTGCAGAATGAAATCGGCCAAATTATGCTCCATACATACAAAAATATACCACAGTGAATACCAACTTTACGTATATCCACAAAGTGCCAATTTAAAATAGATAGATACAAGGAAGACCAGTAGAATAGAGGAAGGGGAACAGAGGGAGGGGGAGGATAGGGAAACAGGAAGAATTGGGTAGTGAAGTGGAACAAAATATATTTTAATTATATTCCAAATTATATTATGTCAAAATAAACTCCACTATTATATATAACTACAAGACACTGATATAATGATAAAAAGTAACAATGAAAATTGTACTATAGAAAGGAGCAATTTTGGGGGCTGGGGTTGTGTGTCAGTGGTAGAGCACTTGCCTGGCATGTGTGAGGCCCTGGGCACAATCATCAGCACCATGTATAAATAAATAAATTAAGTAAAGGATCCATTGACAACTAAAAACACATTAAAAAAATAATTTTGAATAATATAAATTCAATGAGAAAATGGGACAAAATTTCAAACACAGAGCATATCTCTGTGAATCCAAGAAAGAAAAGTAATTCTGTAACTGTGGCAGTTTCATCAAAGCATTCAGAAAAGAAACTGAAATTAAGTAAAGATGAAAAGTATAATTGAAAAATCGCATTTTACTCCTCTGTTGACGAAATGTTCCCTAGTTCCATAAATTTTCCATTACAAAATTTGGTTAACTATGTCCTAAAGCCATCAAAGATTGTTTCAATAACCAGTTTTTTCCTAAACTTGATTGACACAAACATATCCATAAAGAAATGAATACATTTGTTGCTTAAATAAGAGAGGACACAATACATGGGCATCTTTCAACATCATTCTCATCGTAATAAAATAATGATGACGAGGCACAGTTAAAACTGTATAAAAATGTTAAAACAAAATATAAAGTGTCTCTCATGAAAGCATTCTGACAAGGAAATTGCTCACTTGGTACAAATATCTAGTAAATTGGGCAAAATATATGAAATAATTGTTTTCAAATTTTGGCCAACTGGCTGCAAAGACTGTGAGCACTGAGAAAAAGGAAACAGACAAGTAAAAAACAACATTTCCTTTGAATTTCTATCTGGAGGCAATTTCCAATCTGTTGCACAGGGATGGTGATCCCTGGTGACAGAGAGCAATGTTTGAAAGCCCATGCAAGCTAAATGAGCATGTAGGCACTTGTCATGGCTCCTCTCCTTAGCTCAGTGCAGAGTGAAGACAGTGAAAAATTCAAGCTCCCAGCTTCTCCCTGAGGAGGGAAGGAATTGGATCATGTATATTGCACCTAACTTCTCTAGCTGCTACTCAAGGGACTGACTTCTATGGCTCCTGTCTTAGGGCACTGACAGGACTTTTCATATGTTAGTCTCTTGGGGACCACTAAGAATAAATGCAGTGTTTTATATGAACAAAAGTTTTAAGAGTCACCCAGAGGCTTGGTTGGGGTTTATTGGTGAGGTTTATCACCTATATTAATAACACCAGTCTATCTGAAGACTATGAGAGTTGAATGTTTTATCTAGTACACAGAAATAAATTTGAGAGAAAGCATTCAACTTTTGAATTTTTGAATCACATTTATTTCACTTAACTTGATGTTTATTCTCCATTTCCATCCATTTACCAGCTAATGACAATTTTTTTCTTATTTGGGTTAGGTAAAACTCCATTGTGTTTACATCCCACATTTTCTTGTTCCATTCATCTGTTGACCAGTTCCTTGTCTCATTCTGTAACTTGGATATTGTGAGTTCCCCTGCTATAAACACTCCTACAGTCTGCTGATTTTAGGCCATTTGGATGTACACCAGGGAGTGGGATAGCTGGGTCATATGGTAGTTCCATTTCTAGTATTTTGAGGAATCTCCATACTGCTTTCCAGCATGGTTGTACTAATTTGCAGTCCAACCGACAATATATGAGTGCACTCTTCCCCTCATTTCCTCACCAGCAGTTAATATTTTTTGTATTCTTGACAATTATTCTGACTGGAGTGAGAGGAAATGTTAGTGTAGCTGTGATTTGTATTTCCCTGATTGCTAGGCATGTTGAACATTTTCTCATAATTTGTTGCTTGTTTAAACAACACACTCTTGAAGAATCATTATTTTAAAAAAGAAATAAAAAATAAATTTTAAAATATCTTCAGATACAAAAAACATCACAGTTTACTCAAACTTAAGATATATGGTAAAATAAGTATTAAAGGAAAGTTTATATTGATAAATTCACATATTAAGAAAGAACAACATCTTGAGTATTTTCTCATTTGTATTTTTTATGTTAAGAACTGATATTAAAACAAAATTAATATTTTAAGGGTTTCAAATGTAGAAGTAAAAGGTATGTATGACAGTAGTAGCAAAGAAAATGAGAGTAGTAAAATAGAAATATATTATTTTAAGTTTCTACATTATATGTGAAGTTATATGTTTAATTGAAGATAGAATATGATAGCTTAAAGTAAGTTAAGGCTTATCCAACTAATTAAAATACTCCAAGAATGAAAATCTGTATGCTAAATAATAATTTGCAGTGACATACAAAGTGGAAGAGGAAATACCTATCCTACGTGAAGATATTTTTCTTTAAAGTTTGGTCTGCTGATATGAAATGTATGCCTCCTGCCTGTCTGCAATGTATATATTTACAAGAAATGCTAAATTACATTTTGCTTTATTTATCACTGAAAATATATGCCACAGAATAAAAATTTGAATTTTCATTAATTAATTATTGTGTGACACAATATTGAGACTATAAAAGCTTCACTGAGTATCTCTGACAGAGTACCAGCTTGGTGTAGGAAGTCCCAGTTTGTTATGACAAAAACGCAGCACCTGAACATTATTTTATAACATTAATTAGCTATACCTTATAAAGTTGATGAAGTAAAAATGTGAAATTAAATAATAATGGTCATGGGAATGTAGTTATTTGTATGCTTTCTACAGAAATGGTTTTAAAAATCATCTTTTACACAGTGAAATATGCCTGATCTTAAGGGGAAAATATGCATATAGGAGTTTTAGTTCTGTCTTTATACTAGAAGAGTGATATATTCAGTATCTTGAACAATCTAAACCTATGATTTCATGGGGAAAACGTGATGATTTATAATAATGTGGATAACCTATCAAAATGTTGTAAGTGCAAATGGCTTGCAGAAGGACTGTCAAGAACTTGGCTCTTTCCCAAACATCTAAAGATCTTCCTCACCCGTTGGAGAGAGAAACCGATGGCATGTCATTAGGCATAGTTAAAACCCACATTTAAACACTATAATAGAACATGTAAAATATTTTTCAGAGCCAAATGAAACCAGAGACTAGAATTGAAATCTATTCTCTGACATCTTTCAAGTTGAAATATCCAACCTTCCAGCTGTTGAGTGTAATGTGCTTGTCAACTTCACATCTGATGGTGCACTGATAATAGTTTTTATTGAGACATCTCTCTATTATTTCTGGGTTCCTATTTCATCTTAATATCCCAATCCATCTGAAAGAGCCATCAAATACTTGCTACCATTACCAACATCCTATAATTGTGTTAGTTTTATCTAATTTTAAATAAATAGTGAGTAAGTAAGCAATCTGGACATGTAGCTGCCTTTCTATAATTCAGATGCAAATTCCTTGGTGAAAAAGCCACTTTTGTAGAGTATAGACATTAAATGAGTGTTATTTATTTTATAAAAAGGAAATATAAATGATTAGTATTGATTTGCTAAATATCTTTACGCATTTCACACATAAAAAGGACAGAGGTGAAGCAAGAATGTATATTGATCAGGTTTGATATTATTTTCATTAGTTTATGAAAATAATTACAATCGTTTGTGCAAGTATGTTGTAGTGGAGATTGAGTCAAATGGGTAAATTACAGAATAGGTGGTGAATCTATGGGACATGGTAATGATAAAGTGAGAGAGAATAATTACAAAAATAAGTAACATGTGTTTGGGTTTTGTTGCAAGTTTTGCCTTTTATTTTTTTTTTGAATATAGAAGAAAGGACAAGTTTCTGGTGACAGAAAGAATATTCTTTATTGTTGTGTTGAGTTTGAGGGCTGTGAGAAGTCAATAGGATTATGCCCAATAGAAAGATGTTTATATCAGCCTATTGTCCAAGAAAAGGAATTAGGTTGGAGATTAACCTTTTGAAATTATTAGAATATCTATGATAATTAAAAACAGAGGTGGTAAGGCCATCTAGGAAGCAAGTGTGTTACCCAGTTTTTTGTCCCTGTGAAAAATTCCTGAGAAAAAACTTAAAGGAAGAAAAATTCATTTTGTCTCATAATTTCAGTGATTTCAATCCATGGTTGACTGGTTCCATTGATCTGGACATGAAACAAAACAGAATATCATGGTGGAAGGGCATGGCAAAGAAAAACTACTCAGTTCATGGTATCCAGAAAGCAGGGAGAGAGCAAGGGAGGAGTCAGGGATGAGAAATACCCTTCCAGGGCATGTACCCAGTGACCTACTTCCTAAAATCATGACTCATGGCCTACAGTTTCCACTACCTGCAAGTATCCCATTCAGCTGTCAGTGAGGTAATCAATTCATAGGGTCAGAGTCCTCATGATTCAGTAATTTCCCAAAAGCCCCACCTATGAACATTGCTGCACTGGGGACACATGAACCTTTAGGGAAACCTTCATATCAAAATTATAATACCATATGAATGAAGAAAGTATAGGGCAGAACCTCTGAGAAAGAAAATCACAGGTGTAAGAGAGAAAAGATATCAGAAAATGATGGTGTAATGCTGAAGGTATAGCTTAGTGGTAGAGTGTGCAAGGCCCTGGTTCCATCTCTAGCACTTAAAAAAGGAAAGAAAGAAAGAAAGAAAGAAAGAAAGAAGAAAGAAAGAAAGAAAGAAAGAAAGAAAGAAAGAATAAGGATGGTATGGTGTAAAGCAAGTAAAAAAAAAAGTCTCTGAAGTTCAGTGTGGCAACACATGCCTCTAATCCCAGCAGCTTGGGAAGCTGAGGCAAGAGAATTGCAAGTTCCAAGACAGCCTCAGCAACTTAGCAAGGCTCTAAGAAACTTAGTGAAATAACTGTCTCTAAATCAAAAGTAAAAAATGGGCTGGAGTGGCTTAGTGGTTAAAAACTCCTGGGTGCAATCCCTGGTACCTCCCACCAAAAGTCTTCAAAGTAGAATGAGGTACAGAACCAACTGACTTGAGTGTTGCTGAGAGATAGAGTGATAAAGACTAAAAGCATGTATTCGATAGAGGGAACTAGAATTTATGTATATATTCTTTTTGAGCAGTATCATTGTGGTTACTAGAGTGGAATCCAATGTGAATCTGGTTGAAGAAGGTATGTTCAAACACTGATTTAGACAATTATTTAGAGGCAAAATTTGTGTATTAGGAAGAAAAATTAGTATTCAATAAGGCTGTGAGATCAATAAAAAATAAAACAGGTAAAAATTCAGAACATGTAGTTGTTGATGGGAACAATTTAGTAGAGGAGGAAAGATTGAAATACAGGAAGGATGAAAAGGTGGGAGAGTGTTGAATCCCAATAATAGTTTTAGTGATGTTACATAGATTAGAAGAGATACGTCTCTTTAATTATACCTGGAGGGAATGAAGAAAAATGGGTATGAATGTAGGTATGTTTTTAGGAGATGAACTCAGCTGCTTAAAATTGTATGGGATGAATTTGTGATATAGGTAGTAGCTTCAGTAAATAAGGGAATATGTGAGGTAGTTATTGTGGAGAAATGGGGAGCTATTACACAGAGTTTGGGCTCCAGTCAAGACAGGTAACCACTATTTTTAGCATATAGCCATCAGCCAAACTTTAATGTGCTTTTTTTCACTTGAGCTGCAAAAGTAGAAGTAGTGAAATTTATGGTAATCTAAAATTAGGATATTTCCAGATGTATGTGAAGAAAGGCAGATTAGGACAGAGGAGGAGTTAAAGTTTTAACCCATATAATCTTCATAAGGTAAGGCTAGAGGCAAAATGTAGGATGGAATTTGAGGGAAGAGTAAGAATCTGAAGTCCCTTTAAGTTAAAGAACAATTGTGGAATGAATAAATAAGTTGGAGGTTGTTGTCAACCACTGGAATGTCTTGGAAGTGGAATGCTTCTGAGTGATGATCCTGATGCATGATTATGTAACTTGGCAAAGTAGACTACCAACGAATACATTGGATGTCAAGAAAATGAGAGACCAGAATGTTGAACAGCTCATCTAAAGGAGCATATAAATTGAGTAAGATGATAGCAAGACTTGGGATAAATTGAAGGCTTGTAGACGAGTTGCCTTTTCCTTGAATAAATAATTGAAGAGGGGAGGTTTGTCATTGGAAAGGATGTAGAAACCATGACAAGAAGTAGGAGAAAATAGCCTAACCAGAGGGCATGAGGCTTATAAAACAAGGCATTTTATAAAAATAAAAGATTGAATAATAATGTGAAAGCATATTTTGAAGGTAAGAGGGTATCAACTCAATTCTAAATAGTTGAATGGTAGGAAACCATGGGAGTATGAACAGCTAATATTTTAGAGAAAAGACAGCATGCTTGTAGAAAAACTGGATTTATACTGGGTCATAAATTTATGTTGAATTGATGAGATACTTAAACTGATGATTTAAAAATGGATCATATTTAGGTGATGACCATATTCAGATTATAGCCTTAACAGTGGATGACTTAAAGAAGAAAATATTTTTGTTGAACAGACAGGTTAAAGAACTAAGAAACTAAGATGTCTAGCAGATTCTTGACAGGATGCTGGAATAATTCAGAGTGGAGATAATACAGTGAACCAGATTAGTAGATGACAGTGTGAAGGAGGAAAATATGAGGTATATAGCTGTATGTCATGAGCCTCAAAGGAGCAAGCATATTTTATATTAATATGGGAAGACGAAAGGTCTGGTATATAATGGGGAACAATGATGATGCTGTTGTCATCTCCCTAGTGTGGAATAAGTATGGATGAACCTCCACTTAAAAAAAATATGCCAAATGCAAGGGACAGATAGGTAATTGGTGGAGAAAACTAGGAGGATTAATGTGGTAGTAGAAATAACACAGGATATGGTCCACAGATTTGTGATGAGGAGTTCTTTTCTTTGAACTCCAGAACTTCGTATCTGACCACTTGGCTACCATATCCATTTACATGCCCCCATACTTGAGCTAAATACAGCAAAGATTTAACTAATGACCTTGCCTCCACATGCTCTCCCTTCCCTCTTCAATCTCAATCCTTACTGTGCAGTATTCTGTAGCTACTGTCATCCTCTCATTTGAACTTCTGAAATAGCCTTCTTGTCTATCCTTACTCACATTACTCTCCCTGTAATCTTTTTTTTATACTATAGTTAATGTAGTCATTTTCAAAAATCCAATACCTTGCAATTGCTCTTAAGATAAAGGCCAAGTTCTTTGCCATTTTATACAAGAGAGACTATATTCTTCAGCCCCTTACCATCTCCTGGGGTTCATTTAGTAAACTCTGGCTCACTCTGTACCTTTGCCAAACTGGTCTTCTTGTGGTCTACCGAATGTCATATTTCTTTTACCTGCAGTTTCAGTGTTCAGTGCAGTCATTGTCTTCCCTCTTTACTCATTTTTTTTTGCCATTTTTATTAGACTCGATCCTTTAGATCTCAGTTTAATGATCAGAGGCTGATTCACTCAGTTGTCTTTGTCAACATCTCTTAGAACCTAAACATGAAAGGGAAAATAAATCTTCTTGGAGAAAACATAAAAGAATACCTTCATGGTTTTCATATAGCATTTCAGATCATTGGAGAAATTATGAGCTTTTCAATTAATGGCACTAGGATGACTATGTATCTATTTGGGAAACAAATCAAATTGGACCACTACTTCATGCTATAAACATGAAAGTTTCAGATTTAAAAATACATATGAATTAATTTTTTAGAAGCATAGGCAAATAATTTCATGATTTGGAATGGGAAAATGTTTCCTAAGTAGGACAATAAATATACTGACCATAGAAAAGAAGGGCTGACAAAATTAAGAGTTTCTTTTCATTAAAAAAAAACACCTTTAAGAGGGTGGAAAGTCAAACTATAGACTTGAAAGGTATATAAAATGTACATACTGGGTATAGGATACTGACTGTATAAAGAATTTACAAGAATCAATAAGGAAGACAAATAGCTCATTAAAAGAATACTTCAGCAAACACTCACAAAAAAGGATAAACTAATGGTCAGTAAGAATGCAAAAGACCTCTATAATGAAAACTAATAACACTAAAGAAATCAAAGAAGACCTCAGAAAGATCTCCCATGTTCCCGGATAGGCAGAATCAGTATTATCAAAATGACTATACTACCAAAAGCACTATACAGATTTAATGCAATTCCTTCAAAGATTCCGATGATGTTCTTCACAGAAATAGGAAAAAAGCAATCATGAAATTCATTTGGAAAAATAACAGTCCCAGAACAGCCAAAGCAATCCTTACCGGGCAAAGTGATGCAGGAGGTATCATAATACCAGACCTTAAATTACACTACAGAGCTATAGTGACAAAAACAGCATGGTATTGGCACCAAAATAGACAGGGAGACCAATGATACAGAATAGACAACACAGAGACAAACCCACATAAATACAGTTATCTCATACTATACAAAGGCTTTATAAACATACATTGGAGAAAGATAGCCTGTACAACAAATGTTGGTGGGAAAACTGAAAATGCACAAGTCTATGTGGATCAAGGACCTAGGTATTAGACTAGAGACCCTGCACCAAATAGAAGAAAAAGTAGGCCCAAATTTCCAACATGTCAGCTTGGGAACTGACTTCCTCAACAAGACTCCTAAAGTGCAAGAAGTGAAACCAAGAATCAATAAATGGGATGGTATCAAACCAAAAAGTTTCTTCACAACTAAGGAAACAATGTACACAGATCCTAGGGATTGGAAGGAAATCTTTACCACCAGTACCTCAGATAAGACATTAATTTCCAGGGTATATAAAAAGCTCAAAAAACTCAATGCCAGAAAAAAAACAGCCAATCAATTAATGGACAAAGGAACTGAACAAACACTTCACAGAAGAAGAAATACAAATGGCCAAAAAACATGAAAAAATGTTCAACATCTCTAGCAATTAGAAAAATGCAAATTAAAACTACACTGAGATTCCATCTCACTCTAGTTAGACTGGCAGTTATCAAGAAGACAAGTAACAATAAATGTTGGTGAGGATGTGGAGAGAAAGGGACTCTCACACATTGCTAGTGAGACTGCAAATTGGTACAACTGCTCTGGAAATCAGTATGGAGATTCCTTAGAAAATTTGGAATGGAACTATCAATTGACTCAGTTATCCCACTCCTTGGTCTATATCCAAAGGACTCAAAATCAGCATACAACAATTATGTAGCCACATCCATATTTATAGCAGCACAACTCACAATAGCCAAGCTATCAGAATGACCTAGGTGTCCTTCAACAGATGAATGGATAAAGAAAATATGATGAATACTCACAATGGAATATTATTCAACTATAAAGAAGAATGAAATTATGGCATTTGCCAGTAAATGGATTGAACTGGAGAATATCATGGTAAGTGAAATAAGCAAATTCCCTAAAACCAAAGGTTGAATGCTCTCTCTGATTTGTGGATGCTAACCCATAACAAACAAGGGTGGGGAGGAGAATAGAAGTCCATTGTATTAGACAAAGGGAAACAAAGGGAATGGAGGGAGGGAGGGGAATAGGAAAGACAGTAGAATTAATTGGTCATAACTTTCCGAACCTTGTATTTGTATACATGATCAGGGTAGCTCCACATCATGTACGACCACAAAAGTCAAAAGCTAAATAGAATAAGTTATACTCTGTCTATGTATATTCTGATAAAATACATTCTAGTGTCATGCATAAGTAAAAAAGAAAGAAATAAAAAGACAACTGAAAAGAACATATAGCATATAATGGTACTCGATAAGTTTTTGTTCAATAAATAAATGTCTGAATTCATAGAGATTGGAATTCAGGGAGAAATGGGATATGGAGCCAAAGTTTCATGGCACAGTTTTCACATTGGCTGTGAGTGAATGTGAATGGCTGTGAGTTGAGTAATAGTGGGAACAAGATGATCTTGTATAGCTGGGAAATTCTGAAGCTTTCTTGACCTAGTATGGGACATGCTGATACCTACAATAATTGTCATATTAATTGAAGTCATCTTTGTATAGTTGATAAGATCTCATATCAAAATGTGGAGTCATGATAGAGGCCATATTTTTGATTTGTTATACTGTGGCATTAAACATAATAACTAACAGGACAAAATGCTGATTTCCTATGAGTGATTAATTAGGCATTATACAACTGTGTATTGTCAGTATCAAGTGTTTTCTGTCATCAGATTTCAAAAGAAGTTTTTATCTTGTTTCTGCATGGAATAAGGAAATTCAATAGCCATGAATATTTCAAAGTGCTTACAATTAAAACTTCATGTGCTTGGCACAAAAACATGTTTCAAAGATTGAGCCAATTGTTTGCTGATTCTACTATCAGTCTGCACCCGTGCATGCTGACAGTTGGCTAGTAAACTCTGCATATCATCGCTTCTCAGCAACCATGGAAGTAGTGAAATTTCTTGTATTTTTGTGGCATCACTAATATTCAAGGAAAGGAGTCAAGTATTTTGTACTAAGTTTTTCATTTGTAGAAAGATAAGCTCACCTGAAGTTGAAGGCAAACTTTTATCATGTTGAACCATTGTATTAGTGTTTCATCACTACAATGAAATACCTGATATGGTTTGTTTATGAGGTGAAGATAGGTCTATTTTGACTCATTTTCTGGAAATTTGTGTTCAAGATAATATGATCCCATGGATTTGGGTCTCTGGCAAGTGTAGCACATCATGGTGGGAGTATGTGTCTAAGCGAGTTGTCACATCTCTAGCTAGGAAGCAGAAAGACAGTTGATCAGGTTCCTTATGAGAACATGTCCCTAATGACCAAAGTACTGACCTCGTAAAAGTCCATCAGACCTCCCAATATCACCACTCTGGGGTGATATATATGTATGTGATATATATATATACATACATATATGTGTGTGTGTGTGTGTGTGTGTGTGTGTGTTTCCTTTGTGGATATTCATCTAAATCACAGAAGCCATGGAAATTGATTACAAGCTACTACTGCTAAAGAGCAACATGGTGTTCTTATTAACTTCCTGATGAATCTGAGGAAAAGTCAAGTTGTATACAGCTCTTAGATATGGGGTGAGTGTACTTGTGCAAAAGGAGGAGTAGAATGGTGGTAAGCAATTATAGTGGTATATGTAGCCAAAAAACAAATGCTAGACATTGTGTACTAAAGCTCAATAGAGACAACATCAAGGTAAATAACTTCAAACTTTGTCCAACATGAGGGTCCTGCTTGATCAAAAAATTGAAATTGAGATCCCAAACAAGTCAGAAAGAATTAGAAAAACAATGAAAAACTGGTACACGTGTAACTAGATCTAGGATATTTGAGGCATCCCCCAGGTGCAATGCATGCACCCATGGTGGCTCTCAGTGATTTTGTGACAGGACAGGCTTTAATCATTTAAAGGGGATAATTGGAACAGGCAAAGATCACCTACCTTTAGCCATGTGATATAATTATGTAAGTGCCCTGTTAGAAGCTTGCATCCATACTTAGAGAACTCTACACAGTTATCATGTCTTTTCATCCAAAATGTTCACAGTTGAGAGTAGGAAAGAAAATAAGCTCCGTTTATTTCATACTCAAGGTTTTCAAGAAACACAGACCTGAGCTATTATAATGATCATTAAGCAGATGGGAAAAGTAATGCTTGGGAGGAAGTGGGAGCAATGGAACCCTTTCCGTGTTTCCCTTTTCCTTTGAGTCTGTGACTCTGGCTGTGTTTACTGCTTTCTCTGAGTCTGACTATGATCTCATTTATAACTCTCTGACTGTGAATGAACGATTTAAAAGTGTTACTTTTCCATCTCTGCTCTCAGTTGATTACAAAGTTCCATTTCTGGAGAGCAGCTTTCATTAAATCATTCCTAATAACAGTGAGCCAAGGTCCATTCAATTTACACAGTGATACCCAGTTCCTTTATTGTTTCTTTTACAATTTATAATTATTTTCTTTCGGGAGTGGAGGTTAAGGGTAAAGTGTAATGGTCTATGCAATTTTCTCTAATTCTGAGTATAGTAAGATCTAGGTATACACTGATTTGGTAGCAAATCAATTTTCATAATTATGCTAAATATTCTTTGGCTTCTGTAAAACCTTAGTGTCAAGACTTTACTTTCCCAGTCCTACTCAGTCACAACTGCTATTACACCAAACTATATGCTTTATGGTCCAAGGTGATGGGGCAGTATGGCAGTATTGGGCAAAACTGGCAGAATATTAGGAATTCTAGCCACATCAGTGAGTGGAGTATGAAACTCGTCTTGCTGTTTTGAATACACAAATATCCACCTTACTATAAACACTGGGCATCTGCTGCAGCTCCTTTATAGCTGTTTAATTCCTCTTTGGAGCTGTTCTCCAGGACCCTTTTCCATTTAAATGCAGCCATAATTCTCTACATAGTCCTTGAGAATCCTTCATCCAGCATGTGGACCTTATTTTCAATTCTAAGGTTATGACTTAGGTTCTATGCCAAGTAGGATATACTACACAGCACTAAGATATTTCCTCCTATTTAAATTCAAAGTATCAATGTAGAATCCTATTCTTATACCCTATCCACTATATTAAAAGCACCATTAACATAATCATTGGCTCACATTGTCCATGACTTTCACTTAAAATTATATCCCTCAGAGTTACATTAAAGTCAGGATAAGCCCCAGAATTCTAACACAGATCATGTATAGCAGCTTCTTCTTCCAGCTATTATGCCAGGCATTTGGAATATGTCCTGGGAACCAGAATCTCAAAAGTTAAGCCTAGTGATTTTAGAGAATAGTATAATTGGAGAAGAGAAACTTCCCTACTGTGAGCATCAAGAAAACAATGTTTTAACTAAAGTGAACAGCACAGACTAGCTTGAAAAAGCATTCCATACCTTTCTTGTCCCTACCCTCAGCTCTAATTAGTTGCATCCCTTTAAACTAGCAATCTGTAGGTTTTGCTCCATGTATTATATGGTTCTAAAGAAAACTGGTCTGACAAGATGTCAGGATTTTTATCTTTAAAAATGGTGGGGATATAGAGTCAATACTGTCTTAAGTCTGGTACCTCATGTGTGTGAAGGTGTGGCTTGAGTCCCTAAGCATCCATTGCCTCACAGCTATTTCCTATCCTTCTTTTATGCCCAGTATATTTTATAGTGTTCCTTTTTGAATTCTTAATCTGTACTTTGAACTCCTGATATGTTTAGAAGACTAGTATATGTCCTCAGTCTTCATAATCTCTATCATGTTCTCATGCTCCTAACTTCTCTGAAGAGTTGAATTGAGTTTTCTTTACTCCTAGTGGTCAACCAGATGCATCCTACCACCTTCAGCATATATGCTGCTGTCACTGTTCTGATTCTCAGAAACATTACATCTCAGAATGTCTACTGCCATGTCTCATCCATCACATCTGACCCATTGACTGTTAACACTGTTTACTTCCGACTGAATTAAAAATGCCCCCTTGAATATCATGGCTTGAATGCTGTAACACTCTCAGTAGCTAGTTATGGAGCCAAATTCATCCTACTTTCAGTCTTCACTTCCAATGCCCCATTCAAGCTCAGCTTTCCTTTTCCACTTGCCTGTAATTTTTCTTTCTGAATATTTTTTATACCTAAATCTCCTCTTACCCAAGATTGGTTGTAGGACAATATCCATGCAATGGAAATGCCATATTATCTTTAAAGCACAGTCTGTAAATTGAAGGTTCTGGCAGCAAATATATTTTAATTTGCTTTGTATTTCCACTTTTCTTGTTTTCTCTTTCTCTTTTTAAATGTCATTAAATAAGGCTGACTATCCTCTCACTCTAGTTTCCACCACTCGGTATTTTCTTATAAAACTAGTTGCTTTACTTATTTAGCAGGTCTGTTTCCATACTGAGGACATTTAGTTCACAGAAAAACCTAGTTTAAAGTAATACTGAGGAAGAGACAAAGGTTAAAAGAAACTTCTGAAGAAAAATCGAGTAATAAAGGAAGAAAAATAAAACTCTATTACTTAAAATTTCCTCAAGTATCTATGATTATAAATGTAATGCAACACGCTGGCAATAATATATTTAACATTAGATGGAATTAGCAAAGCATATAGATGAATTATAACAACCTATAACAGAGAATACACCTCTTCGAAAGACTTCAAGGGGAATTATAAAGGACATTTTTGAGCAAGTAAAATGATCAAGGTGGACAATTTTGTTTGGAAACTAGGATTAAAAGTACTAATTTGATCCAAACAAATTTCATTTCCTTAAACAGCAACTGAAGCCAAAAGAATGGTTTGAGACCTCAATGGTCATATGCCATATTGGCTTTATTTATGGGGAATTTAATCTTTGTATTTCAACTGTGGTCAAAAAATGGTGCATCTATAAAAATTATGTATGAGACACACCAAACCAAATGCATTTACTCATGCTCAAATAAGTTATTTTCCTATAATTCTTATTCTGAGATCTTTCCTGCAATTTTTGTTCATATCCAATCAATTCTACTCTAATATTTTGTCAATTGCAGCTCTCTGTATCTCTCTTACATCTTGAATCGATTTACTTCTCTCCATTTCCTCTGTGACCATTCAGTTCAAGCCACATGTTCTCTTCCCTGAATGACTGTAATAACCTCTAACTGCTGCAATTTTTCCTTCTAAATTTCCTCCTTTCTTCATACGACAGGCAGAATGATATTTTGAAAATGAAATTCATACCATGTCAACTCATATGAAATCTCTAAAACCCTTTCATGTCTCCCCATAAAATATGCAACAATATCTTAACTCATTGTCCTTGACGTTATTATGGATACCATTTGCAACCTGTACCCAATCACCCTTTAAGCCTGGTTGTTTTTCTTCCCACTGTTTTCCCTGCCATATAATGCCTTATTTCATGTGACCTATGTTCTATTATTCCAATTGTTTTTTATTTCTTTGGGACCTAGAGAGAGCATGTTCCCTTTGGCTGTATTTTTTTTTTTGATCTCATGTACTCAGAATAATCCTTGTTAGAATGTTGCCTCCTATAAAAAAACTTTTCATAATTCATTTAGTAAAAGTTATTGCCACCCTTATTTTTCTCTCTATTGCTACCTCTTCATTTTTACAGTACCTAATAGGAAACAGACATGACACTAAGAACTGGTGATCTCAAGAGGAGCAAGTACACTCCATGAAAAGGTTTCATGATTTAGTGAGAAAATCAAATGGTATAACTATCATTTGATGTAATAGTATAATTCCTCACTTAAGCAATTTAAAGACATCATGGGATTATCAAGGAGGAATAACAAAATCAACCTGACAAAAAAGAAAAATTTCTTTGAAATGCAGGTCTCTATGATTGTGTCATCGATTATGTATGTATCTACAATATACACACTTGAGAATACAAAATATCACAATAAAGCAATATTGTGTGGAAATTTACACAGAAACAGATATTGAATTTCCTAAGATCAGTTAGCTGAGGCAAAGTTAGAAGATTCCAGATAAGGTGGTTTATGTTCAGAGATTATGTGGGTTCAAGATTATGTGGGTTCAAATCTTCGTTCACTTAAGAGCTGTTTGACTTTTGGTGAAACACATAAACTTACTAAGCCTCATTTTCACTATCTGTGATATAAAGAAAAAGAATAGTACTTAACTCATTGTGTTGTGAGAGTTAAGTGAGTTAGCACATGGAAACTTCTTAGCATATTGTCAGGCCTATACTGTCTTCAGTAAATCTTATGTATTATTGCTGTTGTTTTGTTGATGACCTCGTTACACAGTTTTAAAACACACTGTTCAAGATTTGAATTATATTTCATGTAGAATGCACTCTGAGCTCAGCTAGCATATGGAAAGTATTGTAGGCTCAATGTGTTTAACCTCATTGGACATGACTCTTGCCAGTTTCACAATAGTGGAGTTAAAGCAAAACCACAAAGATTAACCATTCAGGCCTTTTACATTCAGTAAAGCCAGGTTATTCAAAATAAATATTTGGAGGTTTTAGCACAATTAATTTTGAATATTATTCAAGATGCAAAAAATCAGGCCTACAGTAGCATATATAAGCTGTCTGCTTTGAATTTAACTTATAATATGGCCATAAAAATAAATAGTCAAATAAGGAAGAAATAGAGGAACATGGGAAAGAACATGGAAAGGGAGAATAGAGGTGAGGAGGAGGGATGAGGTAAGAAAAAAGGAAGGGTCAGAGAAGCACAGAAGGAGGAAAAGAAGGAAAAACCTAAGAGGAAAAATATTAAAATTAACAATATGGGAAAAATTCTAGGTGCCCTGAATGTCATATATTTTAGGTAGGGATGGTATTCAAAACAGTAGCAACCAGTAAGTTTTAGAAAAAGACTAGTGAGAATGGGAATGTTGTACATCCCAAGAACAACTCTACTAGGAGTTTTGATCTTAGTCCATGTTTCAGATATATGCCTGACTGTGCAGAAAGCCACAGGAAAAACAGTATTCACATTTTTGGAAAGGTTACTTTACTGAGTTTTTTTTTTTAATTTGGTTGGAGCATTTCTTTGAAACTGAGAGAAGCATGGCATACCATGAGTTTGAATGCCAAATTCATAATTATTTCTAGCATAAACCTTGGGAATTCAAGAGGATATTGAGCTTCCTTGGCTACTTAAAGCACATTTCTGGTCCCACTGGAGGTTGTGTTAGTCTTCCTAACTTAGCAGGAAATTTGAGACATATTTGTTTTGGTATCTAGGTAAGGAACATACTATCCCTACAATTCTTGAGTCTAATAAGAAACATACAAGTTTCCTTTCTACATTTTGTACCTGTGTGATTACCTACATCATGCACCTGATTGGAAAGCTTAAACAACCCTTAAGTCTTGGAAGAGGAAGGCTTTAGGATGCTAGACAAGAAATTTTCTGCATGAGAAAAGTGTCTTGAGAGAAAGGATACATTGGCATTTGTCATAATTAGGTTCTCTAGGAAGTAGAAACTCAGAGATTAGAATGAAGGACCTTTCTAAGCAGTATCTTTGAGATTGACACGAGTGGACAGAAAGGGAAGAAGCAGAATTGGATAGAGAGAGAAGCTAGTCTACGACAAGAGTCTTAACAAAGGTATCAGCCAATGCCATGAGGAGTTCTGAAGCTAGGATGACCTTTTAGAATTTTCTGTGTTTGAGCAAGGGTTCCAGGTTTTTACTGAGGCAATAATTATGCACTTGATATTGGCTGCCTCGAGAAGAAGGTATGATTTTAGACAAGGCAGATTTCTTCAGCTGAGGCAATTCCTGGTGAGGGTTGACTATTGAAGGTGGGACACCCCTGTAATCCTAGTGACTCAGTGGCTGAAACAAGAGGATGGCATATTCAAGATCAGCCTGGGTAGCTTAGTAAGACGCTGTTTCAAAATAAAACAAAAAGGGACTGGGTATGTATCTCAATGGTAGAGCACCCCTGAGTTCAATCCTCAGTACCTCAAATATATAAATAAAAAACCCTACAGTTTATCATTTATTTCAGCACAAAGATTGAATGTTCAATGAGTAGGAAGGGTCATTTGACTGGCTTTTTCTTCATATATTAACTAGTTTTATAACTTTGGGCAATTGCCTGACCTGTCTTTGTCTCAGTTTCCCTATATGTAGTATATGTAGGTAGTCTTACAATACTAGTCTGCATTCTGTTAAAACTCAGGTTTGATAAATGAAAGAAAATAACAATAATTTCTGCTTCTGATCTCTTTGTAATTTGCATCCCCTTCTCTTATTTTTCAAGCTGCCATGTCATAGCCATATTATGATATGGTTTCTTGTTCCAGACTTGGGTGGCTTTGATCAGTAGCTTGAAAATTTGCCTCAAATTAGTATCTGTATTAGCAGAAACCTTGGATGAGAATGTGAAATCTAGTATCAGAATGGCCAGGGTGTGAATGCCCAATCACCTCAGTAATAGAGCTAAATTAAAGCTTGGGAGCCTCTGGGCATAAACTTTAAAATTGAATAATTAAAATTCAATCACTTTCCTGTCAGATTTATTAAGAAAGGCAGTACATAACTGAAAGAAATCATAATCAAGCTGTGTGTATACACAGAGCTATTGGATCAACATTTTAGACTTAATTAACCAGTCAATTCTTGTTTTTCTACACACATTGGTTGTTCTGAGTCGCTGGGTTGGTCATGCCAGTCAAAACGATAGTAAAATGACAATCAAATAATTGCGAATTTTCTCACCAAGTAATGAACTGGTTATTTTGAACACACACTCTCAGAGGCATTTAGTACTACAAAAAGGAAATGAAGAATGATAGCAACTGCTATTTATTTAGCTCTTATCATGTGTATCTTTATTTAGCACTCAGATCAATCCTATGAGGCAGATCTTATTAGTATCTAATTTTAATAGATTATGAAAGTGAGACATAGTGAACTGAAATAACTTTCCCAAAGTCACAACAACTAGTGCTGGACTCAGTATTGGACCCCAGGTCTGTCTGACTCATTAGCTCATGATCTTTGGCTGTACTGAACTCTTTCACTTGAAGTCAGGTGTCCACCCCTGATTGTATTCCTTCAATTACTTATAGTTGTTATTAGCTTATAATATACTCACTTGCAGTTCTAAGTTTATCTCTGAATGTTTGTTAGTTGATGAATACTTATATATTGCATATTAGCAACCACAACAGCCTCCACTACAGTATCTAATAAGTGCCAACCATGTGTCAATCTTGTTTCAAACTTTTGTATGTAAATTATTTTTTCTTTCTTTTTATTGTTTGTTCTGTTTAGTTATACATAACATCAGAATGCATTCTGATTCATTTTACATGAATGGAATACAACTTTTCATTTCTCTGGTTGTACATGATGCAGAGTCACACCATTCATGTAATAATACATGTACATAGGGTAATGATATCTGTCTCATTCCACCATCTTGCCTTCCCCCCACCCAATCCCCTACCACCATTTACCACTACACAATCCATCCTTCCTCCATTCTTCCCTTACCCTCCTGCCCCCTACCCTGTTATGTATCAGCATTCACTTACCAGAGAAAATATTTGGCCTTTGGTTTTATGGGATTGGCTTATCTCACTTAGCATGATATTCTCCAACTCCATCCATTTACAAATGCCATAATTTTATTCTTCTTTAAGGCTGAATCATATTCCACTGTGTATATATACTACAGTTTCTTTATCCATTCATATATTGAAGGGCATCTAGGTTGGTTCCACAATCTAGGTATTGTAAATTGAGCAGGTATAAACATTGATGTGGCTGCATCACTGTAGTAATCTGATTTTAAGTCCTTTGGGTATAGGCCAAGGAGTGGGATAGCTGGGTCAAGTGGTGGGTCCATTCCAAGTTTTCTGAGGAATCTCCACACTGCTTTCCAGAGTGGCTTCACCAACTTGCAATCCCACCAGGAATGTATGAATGCACCTTTTCCCTCACATCCTTGCCAACACCTGTTGTTGCTTCTATGTAAATTCTTTGGTCCTCCTCATACCAAACCACTGATGGCAATAGTACCATCTCCATTTTACAGACGGAAGAACTGAGGTCTAGTGAAGCTAAGGAGTACTTGTTTTAAGATAGGGTTTGGAAAGCCTGCTTGTGGCCTGCTTTTATTCTTCCTGTGAGCTGAGAAGGGTTTCAGTGAATTTAAAGAGTAGAAAAATAAAGAATAGTTTGTGACAAAAGAAAAAAAAAACTATGTGCCTCACAAGGACTAAACTGTTTTTTATTTTTTCCTATCTGGTTTGTTCAGATATTTACTTTCCTCCTCAAGCAATATAGTAGAAGATGGCCAGAAGTAGATCCTAATGGTCTAAGACTCTCATCCTAGTTCCCTTGCCAATAATTATGAGGAGTGGAACAGTGACCTGGTTCTGGGTAATGAGTCTTAAGGAGGGTCTTCTGGCTAGGAAGTTGTGGGGATCCGCTGTCATTACAAGGAGGTATCATGAGACATGTTCTCTCTCCTCTGGATGTTGTCTTGATGGATGTCTCATGTTGTCTTGATATGATACCTTGATGGGCTGATGACATTGCTCTGAGCCTGAAGTAAGAAAAGCCAGAGGGCAGTAATCTGTGAAGAATTCAAACCAATACTTAGCATACCTCACTTGGAGGCTGTCCTATCTTGGGATTTCTTATGCTTAAGCCAGTTTAAATGATAAGATTTTCTCAAAGAAATATTGCATGTTTTCCCTCATATAAAGAATCTAGGGGAAAAATGACATGAAAGTATCAGGGAGACTATCACAGAATATCAAGGGGATGGGGCTAGGGGATAGTAAGGGAGAGTAATGGAGAAGAGATGATCGAAGTATCTTATTTGCATGTATGTATATGTCACACCAAACCCATTACTTTGTATAATTAAAATGTGTTAGTAAAAAATAAAACACAAATTATGTTTTTTCAAAAATTATTAAATCAAACATATTAAATGAATAGTTTTTAAAAAATAACAATTGTATCTCAATAAAGTTATTTTAAAATAGATGGGATTTTCTGACACACTGATTTCTGGACAATATTGTCCCCATTTTAGAGTTGGTGAAATTGAGCACAACTTCTTTTGGCAGAGCTAGGATTTGAGTCTCAGTATTGTCTACTCTAAGGCCTATTATTTTTTTTTAACATTTTAGCACTCTGATTTGATAGTTAGAAGAGAAACAAAAAGTTTTACATACAAACTGATGCAGTCCATGCTCTTACATAACAGGAAAATGTATGATGTCTGCCCAGTTGACTTTTAGAAATCATAACACATTTCTCTGCCAGGCAAATATAATACAATAATACATTCATATATGAACACATTACTGAAGAGGCTACCAAATTGTATGTATTCCATAAATACTTATTAATAATTTGAAATGTTTTAAAGATAAATCTGTCCTCAGACTGTGACAAAACTCCCATTAATATGCAGTGGCTCACAAGGCTGGGTTGGCTCTATAGTTAGCCCTGTCCTTTACCAGTGCATGGATGTTTGTCTCATGTTATAAAGTTGAAAGTCATTTCATTCTATTTCACCATTACATTGATGTTGTCCTAAATAGGAACATACTGACATCCCAAAGTTTCTCAAATTCTGTTCTTTTGGTAGCATTGTCTGATGCACTGTTGAATTGATCATTGTGACTTCCATTTTAAGATATTCTGCCTTATAAAAACTGAAAGCATCCATAATAGTCAAGATTTATGATTTTCAACAATAAAATGCAGAATAATATACATAAATTTATCTGTAAGTATAATTGACTATTTGAATTGAAAATAAAAACCATATATTCTTTTGTGATTAGTAAAATTTACCAGTTATTTTTATATACACATATGCACACACATATATGTGCACACATTGTATACATACACTTTCCGTGTTTCTTTACAAAGAGCTAATATTTGGAAACCTAAAGTTAAATATACAATATCAAGAACAGTATTCCAATATTTATTCATTAACCCAATCTATATGTTTAGAAAGTGAAGATTTGTTGGATTTTAAAACTATTCTTTAGCAATGAGTTGAGTTTCCATACCATTGGAATTTGATAATTTCTATTTGTATGTGTTTATAATATCAGATATTTAATTTGCTGTGATTTATGGCTTTTAAAATTTTAACATATGGAAATTATCCTGAAATTTCTTTTTTTTTATTTGCTTATTGATTCATTGAACACAAATGGAGTACAGCTATTGTTTCACTGGTTGTACACAAAGTAGAGTCATACCATCTGTGAGTTCATGCATGTACATAGGGCAATGGTATCTGTCACACATTCTGTTATTAATTTTACCCCCCACCAGCCCCCACCCCTCCCTTCCCTCTGTGCTAGCTATCTTTCCTCCATTCTTGCCACCTTTCCCCCCCACATTATGCATCATCATTCATTTATCAGAGAGACCATTCGGCTTTTTGATTTTTGGAATTGGCTGATCTCACTTAGCATAACAGTTTCCAACATCATCCATTTACCTACAAATGCCATAATTTTATTCTTCTTTATGGCTGAGTAATATTCCATTGTGTATATATACCACAGTTTCTTTATCCATTCATCTACTGAAGGGCATCTAGGTTGATTCCATAATCTAGCTATTGTGAATTGAGCAGCTGAGCAGCTATAAACATTGTTGTGGCTGCATCACTGTAGCAATCTGATTTTAAGTCCTTTGGGTATAGGCCAAGGAGTGGGATAGCAGGGTCAAATGGCGGATCCATTCCAAGTTTTCTAAGGAATCTCCACACTGCTTTCCAGAGTGGCTGCACCAACTTGCACTCCCACCAGCAATGTATGAGTGTACCCTTTTCCCCACATCCTTGCCAACACCTGTTGTTGCCTCTGTTCTTAATAAAAGACATTCTAATTGGGGTAAGATGAAATCTTAAGGTGGTTTTGATTTGCATTTCTCTTATAACGAGTGATGTTGAACATTTTTTCATAAATCTGTTGATTGCTTGTAGATCTTCCTCTGTAAAGCATCTGTTCATTTCCTTGGCCCATTTATTGATTGGGTTATTGGTGTGCTTGGTGTAAAGATTTTTGAGTACTTGGTAGAATCTGGAGATTAGTGCTCTGTCTGAAGTGTGTGTGGCAAAGATTTTCTCCCACTCTGAAGGCTCTCTCTTCACATTGCTGATTGTTTCCTTTGCTGAGAAAAAGCTTTTTAGTTTGACTCTATCCCAATCATTGATTCCTGCTTTTATTTCTTGCACTTTGGGAGTCATGTTAAGGAAATCTGGTCCTAGGCCAACATGATGAAGATTTGGACCTATTTTCTCTTCTATTAGGTGCAGAGTCTCTGGTCTGATTTCTAGGTCCTTGATCCACTTTGAGTTGAGTTTTGTACAGGGTGAGAGATATGGGTTTAGTTTCATTTTGCTGCAT
>JAJEJO010005091.1:30350-44069 GCA_020662805.1 Glaucomys volans | reverse complement strand
ACAGGTTCCTAGAGGCATATGAGCCACCCAAACTGAATCTGGAGGACATACACAACTTAAATAGATCAATTTCAAGCAATGAAATAGAGGAAGTCATCAAAAGCCTACCAACAAAGAAAAGTCCGGGACCAGATGGATTCACAGCCGAGTTCTACAAGACCTTCAAAGAAGAGCTCATTCCAATACTCCTCAAAGTATTTCATGAAATAGAGGAGGAGGGAACCCTTCCAAACTCATTCTATGAAGCTAATATCACCCTGATACCAAAACCAGAGAAGGACACATCAAGGAAAGAAAATTTCAGACCCATATCTCTAATGAACATAGATGCAAAAACTCTTAACAAAATTTTAGCGAATCGCATTGAAATTTCTTTCAATAATATGAATTTTTATAAATGATTTTCTACCACAAATTAATCCTAGATTTATCTTCTTTTTTTAATGGCTTCATTTAAATTTTGCTTTGGGCTGAAAGCTTCAATCCTGGGCAGTGATGACAAGAACTATTAGCCAAAGACATGGAACATGGCTCCCAGAAGCATGAAAAACAAAAAGGTTCACCACACCATAATGCAAGTGAATGGAAAAGAAGGGGACGTAATCTGTGAATGTTTACTACAATTTAATGATCCCTTGAAAACCATTTCTTCCCTTAGCCTTAACCAGCAACCAATATGTCTGGAGAGCAAGAAAACATAAGTACAGTGCTCTGCAAAAGGCAATATTTAAAAAGGCTCACAGGATCTTCCTTGGCTGCTTTTTTATTATTGCATTTTATTTATTTTTATCATTCCAGTTTAATACCAACCCAATGGTGTTTGAGACGATTCCTGAAATAGAAACAGATTGCTTACTGGAAACCCATTCATTGACAGAACCTTAAAAAGTTTGAAAGGTGAGAGTTTGGTTCTGAGACTATTTTTCCTATATGTACTTAAAGTATTAAGGCACATAAGCACTGAGTACCTTCGGGGATAGAATTATAGGTATAGATTCATTTAGATTTCTTTTTTACAAGATTTCCAGGGAAAATTTTTTTCTTTCATTCATAGAACTTTTCTGAAGGCTTACAGGGCTAAATGAGAAATGCATGAACAAGGTCACATGCTAGGTAATGATCCAAATTTCTGGTTTTCTATTACTAGCCACAGGTGTGTCTGAGCATAATGAACTACCTTCTGTTGTCTGAAAGACATTAGAGTCTCACTTGGGTGCCCCTTACATGAGCCCCCTTTGTGCCTTCTACTTCCCCTATGAGAAAGCTTCCCTAGCTACATTGTATGTACTATTCCATTATCTAGTTCAGCAATGTTCCCTCAGTATTTCTGGCACACGGGAGACATAAAAAGAATCGACACTGAAATGAATAGGTCTCCAGTCATCCTACAGTGTGTCATGAACCTTTTCAAAAACAAATTACTAAGTAGGCCATAGGCTTTTGAAATTGAATAAATAAAAATTGTCATTACAACAACAGGGGGTGGAAATCACGTATAGAAGGCAAGCCCCTCAGAATTCTGATTTCATTTTCTTCTCATTGATTTCTTAACATTTATTCAATCTTCAGTCATTACTTGCAGCCTGGCAGGAAGACAGACATTAAAGATGCATGTGCAATATAAAATGATGAATATGATGAAAGGGGAATTTGGGGCCATTGTAGAAGTAGGAATCGGGGGGACTTTATCTATACTAATAGGTCACCAAAGCTCCTGTCTTGGTCTGTGTAGGGCTACTATGAAAAAAAACCAAAAAAAAACAACAAAAAAAAACCACTTTAGACTGTAAAGTTTATAAATTACAGAAATGAGCTCAAGACCAATGCACAAACATATTTGGGTCATTTTTATTTGTGTACAGGCATACATGCATGTGAGTGTAATATTTCTCATATTTACTCATTTTCATCGATACATGAATAATTGATTCACAGTTTACAGACCCATTCTTTGGAGAACAAGTTTTCAATGGCAGACAACTGCAGCATTACATTTAAGCTCCCGTCAATGCAAATTAAGACCTAGAGCTATAGAAAAGCAGAGAATTAAACTCTTCTGAATTGTTCATACAACTCATTGAAGATGACATTTCCAATTGTTCTGATTGCAGAAAAGATTTGGAAGTTTTAAATCTACTATTACACCTCAAAGAGTTTAGAAACAACAAGGAGGTTAACAGGTATTTTTCCAAGGTAACTAATCTGATAGAAAACTGAAATTGATCAGCCAGAACACATTTTTTAAATGATTGAGCAAGTAAGTGAATGCAAAAACTGATGTAAAAAAACAGGAATAAGTGAATTGGGACATGTGACACATTTAAGAATTGGATAAATTTAGGATAATATTATTAGTAGTCTTTTATCTCAGTTCCTTAAATATGACACACTCTTTCCCATCTCAGGAATAACCCTTCAAGTGAGAGGTGCCTACTTTCCTTTATATGTCAACTTGAATGCCTCTTACTCTAGAGAAACCTGCCCTGACACAGAATTCTAAGCTAACAAATGCTCCTTATACATTTTATTTTTCCTAAGTGTTATCATAATTTTAATTTATCAATGTGTTTAATATCTTTTTCTTTTACTAGAATGTAAGGTTTCATAGTGTAGGAATTGTGAGTGTCTGGTTCTCTGTTATATATTCAACAGATAGTGCAGATCTCGGCAAAGAGTAAGCACTCAAATAAATATTTGAAGAAAATGAATAGATGTGTGAATATATAAATGGAATTGATATTTTTTGTGAATGAGTAAGATGGTGGTTGGGGACAAATTTCTGGGATTGTCACTGCTGTGAAGTGGTTCACCGAGTTTCTTTCTGGGGTATTGAAAATGATGTGAAAATAGTGGTAAATTTTCACTGACTTGTACATCTTAAAATGGTGAGTTTTAGGATATATGAACTGTGCTTCATTGTTTTTCAATCCATGAAGGAGACTGAAGATTTTGATGATTCATCCACTTTAAATCAGTTGGAGGAGACTGATAATCTGACTTACAAACTGTTTGGGGAATCCTGAAGAAAATTATGTGTTTTCATCATTTACACTAAAAAGGTATATAGAGTGAATTTTACAAAAAACACTAGGGAATTTTTTAGTGGTATGATGACTATTGCTTTAGGATTTTTGTCACCCTGCCTAAACTTTGAAAAATACCTGTAATGGTATGGTATTTATCAGAACATCAATGCATCAGTGCTTAAGCTCTCATGATATCAAGTGCACATGAAGCAGGAGAAACTACAAAGAATTCGAGTATTGCTTCACTTCCTGACTTCACTCCATCACCACTTTTGCATTAGGAGTCAGTTACACATTCAGGGAGTCATCGGTGAACCAGAATTTCTGTTCTGGATTCTTCCACCTTGCCTTCAGGAAGATTTTCTACTATGACTTTTCCTTCTCCCTAATCTGCTTTCCTTGCTGCCGTTCAGCCTGATTACTGAAAGATTTTCAAAGTGAAAGAAAGAGGCAAACTCAGTCCCAGGCCTGTCTTGGCCATGGGAAGGTACAGTTTTGATTTTAGATACTCATTGTTTACTCAAGTATCACAGTACAAGCCACTAGCCTCATATGCCAGGTGTTAGGACCTGGTGAGGAAAGAACAAAGCATGGGGCAACAATAATAAAGAACATTGCAGCTCTTTCGAGGAAAGGAAGCAATCCTTTGGTACCAGGAAAGAACCAAATCACAAGTTCACAGAAGAAAACTTCTCTGGACTCTGAGCTCTAGAGGGTGGGGAATTGTCTTGTTTATGTACCAATTCCTAACACTGGCTCCTATATTGTGCAATTATTAATCAATGCCTCCTTTCACTCTTGAAAGTGTCCATGTTTATATGAAAATTTTTATGGTCACTTCAGCTAAGAAGTATACCTGATATGTGACAACATATAGAGATTCATTATTATTATTATTCCAAGTGGTGCCTGGTTCTCTGTTCCTTTCAATAACTTTAAGCTGTTATCATTATTAAAATCATTATTTACATTATCACCAGTAGTTTACACAAACCATTTGAATTTTATAATCCAGGCAAATATACAATGAAACAACACTGCAATGGTTAAAAACTAGAATAGGGCTATAGCATAATTATCTCAAGCTTCTGTATTGTATTACATTATTTCCCCTTTCCCTGAAGACTGTTAAATGATTAATAATTTTTTCCTTCCTTTGTGGCATATGGTAATCTTACTTTGTAATGCCACATTAGTAATATTCATGGGGACTTAACATACTCATTTATAAGAAATTTCTTCAAGAAATGTAGCACATGGAATTCATTATCACAATTTTGTTTTTATGAACTTTTAAAAATTGTAAACAAGAAACAAGGGAATAACTACTGATTTCTTCAGTACTAGGTAGCCCTAAAAACATCTCTCTAAAATGCATAATAATGCATCAAATCCCTTTGTACAACAAATGCCTGTCAATGTTTCCTAATAATAGTCACAGTTTACAAGATGGCAACAGGTTCCTCTCCACTCTGCACCAAATCTATGCTCCAACTTCTTTTCCAGCACCTTCATTTAGTTCCAAGCACACTAAGGAACAACCAATTGTGCTTCTTCATACTTCTGTATGTCTTCTGTTTGCTGTTCCCCCTGTGTACAGTGAACTCCTACTCTGCACGGAAGACCAATTTTCAAAATGACTTTCTCTGTGAATGCTTTCAAAACCTATCTATCCTGCCTATCTCCCTGCCCTTTGATTTTTGAATTATGGCCTTTAAATAAAGAGGGCATTTGTAAATCTTATTTATTTATTTATTTATTTATTATAGGAGCTGGAAGTTGTGGATTTTGGAGTTGTCCTCACATTCCTAGTGGCAAAAAGGGATTTAGTCATATTTTTAAATGGTTTCCAAGTTGTTAATAATCATCTTTAAAATTGGCACTTTAAAACTACAGTTTTTAAATAATAGCTAGCGTACATATGTTATTTATCTATTCATTTATTTTTATTGGTGCATGATAATTATACATAATAGTGGGATTCGTTGTGATGTATTTATACGTGTATTTATGTGTATGTACATGGCATAATTTGTTCTGTTTCATTCCTTGTATCTGCCCTTCCTCTCATGTCCTTTCTCTCTTCATCCGTTTCTAGTATTATACTTGTCTCTTGTTTATTTTCATAAGATCCCTTTTCTTTCCTTATTTCTCTCTAGTTTCCACATATGAGAGAAAACATATGACCGTTGACTATCTGAGTCTGGTTTATCTCACTTAGCATGACCTTCTCAGGTTACATCCACCTTCCTGCAAATCATACACTTTCTTCATGGTTGAATAAAATTCCATTGCATATATATACTACATTTACTTTACCAATTCATCTCCTGATGATAAACAACTGGTTGGTTCCATATTTGGCTATTGTGAATTGTGCTTCTATAAACATGGGTGTGCATGCATACCTATACTATTCTATCAATATAGTATTATAGGATATATGATATAGTATTATAGCATAAATCCTGAAGAGTGGTATAGATGCCATGTGATGGTTCTATTTTTACTTTTTTGAGGAATCTCCATATGGATCTCCATAGTAGCTGCACTAATTTACAGTCATACCAAGAGCATAAAAGTGTTCTTTCCCCCCACATCTTGACCAGCATTTATTATTTGTAATTTTGATGATTGTCATTCTAACTGGAATGAAGGGGAATATCAGTGTAGTTTTGATTTGCACAGATTCCTAAGGATGTCGAGCATTTATTCATGTATTTGTTGGCCATTTATACTTCTTTTGAAAAGTATCTGCTTAGCTCATTTGCCCATTTATTCAATGGGTTGTTTGTTTTATGGGTGTTAAATTTCTTGAGTTCTTTGTATACTTTGGATATCAGTTCTTTGTCAGAAGAGTAGCTGGCAAAGTTCTTCTCCCATTCTGTAGACTCTGTTCATGCTCATGATTGGGTTTTTTTTGTGCAGAACCTTATTAATTTGATGTCAACCTACTTATCAATTTTTGGTTTTATTTCTTTTCTTGTGCTTTAGGACTCTTCTTAAGGAAGTCCTGTGAAAACATGTTGGAGTGTTAGACCTACATTTTCTTCTAGCAGGTTCAGAGTTTCTAGTCTAATTTCTATGTCTTTGATCCACTTTGAGTTTGCCTTAAGGACATAAAGATCTAGTTTCACATATAGTTCTACATATAGTCATCCTATTTTGCAAGTTTCATTTTTTCAAAAGGCTGTCTTTTCTCCAATGTACATTTTTGGTGCCTTTGTCAAGGATGAGATGACTACCTGTGTGGGTTTGTAGCCATATTTTTTCAAGGGCAGGAGTAAAATTCCCATTACTTTTTCAACTCTTTTTTTCCCCATAGCTGGGGCAAGGCAAATGGCATAGTATCAGTTTCACATATATTTTTATTTTTTTTAAATTGTTACATTTTATTTATGATGACAGTGTAAATGGATAGAGTTATTACTAAGAGCATTTTCCATAACAAAACTACAAATACAGATGTCTTTGAATACATCCATTGCAATTTTCGAAATTCCATATGTATAAGATATTCATTGCAGGATGTTTGCAATAGTAAAACATTGAAAATAACCTACATATCGATCAATAGAAATCTGGTTAAATACATTACAGTATGATCCATGCAGTATAATATTATGAAACTGAAAACACGAGAGGATGATGTTCATGTATCATGAGGAAAATAGAGCCAGGATACATTGTCAGCGGGGGGGAAAAACTAGTGTAAAATGTGCTACCATTTATGTAAAAAGGTGTAGAGAATTTTTATTTCTCATTATTTATGTTTAATAAAGAATTCACAAAGGACATAATAAATAGAAAAGATACCTTTTTAGGGTTCGGGTACTGGAAGAAACAAGGTGGAAAGGGGAAATAAGATTGGGAGAGAGATTTAATTAGATTTACTTTTGTGCTTTTGATTATTGAAATATTGAAGTAAAAAAGGATTCTGTGAATGAATAAAAAAGGCGAGGAAAATTCAATTCATTCAGGTACCAGTACAAGGATATGGCTTACTCTTTTTAATTTAATATCAAGCTAATCCACATTAAAAACATCTTCAGTTTAGTGGATTTCACTTCTTTTTTAATTTTAGTTCATTGCACACAAATGGAGTACAAATATCATTTTTCTGGTTGTACACAAAGTAGAATTTGCCTATTCATACATATACATAGGATAAAGACGTTTGTCTCATTCTATTATCTTTCCTTCTCCACCCCCTTCCCACCTCTCACTTTCCTCTATACAATCCATCCCTTCTCCATTCTTCCCGTACCTCCCCCCCCACCCCTGCTATGTATCATCAACCACTTATAAGAGAAATTATTTGGTCTTTGGGTTTGGGGGATTGGCTTATTTCACTTAACATGATCTTCTCCAATTCCATCCATTTACCTGCAAATGTCATAATTTTATTCTTCTTTATGGCTGAGTAATATTCCATTGTGTATACATACCACAGTTTCTTTATCCATTCATCTATTCAAGGGCATCTAGGTTGATTCCACAGTTTAGATATTGCGAATTGGGCTGCTATAAACATTGATGTGGCTGCATCACTGTAGTATGCTGATTTTAAATCCTTTGGGTATAGGCCAAGGAGTGGGATAGCTAGGTCAAACGGTGGATCCATTCCAAGTTTTCTGAGGAATCTCCACACCATTTTCCAGAGAGGCTGCACTAATTTGCAACCCCACCAGCAATATATGAGTGTACCTTTTTCCCCACATCCTGGCCAACACCTATTGTTGCTTGTATTCCTGATAATAGACATTCTAATTGGGGTGAAATGATATCTTAAGGTAGTTTTGATTTGCATTTCTCTTATTCCTAGAGATGTTGAACATTTTTTCATATATTTGTTAATTGTTTGAAGATCCCCTTCTGTGAAGTGTCTGCTCATTTCCTTAGCCCATTTATTGATTGGCTTATTTGTATTCTTGGGGTAAAGTTTTTTGAGTTCTTCATATATTTTGGAGATTAGTGCTCTATCTGAAGTGTGTGTGGCAAATGTTTTCTCCCACTCTGTAGGCTCTCTCTTCACATTGTTGATTATTTCCTTTGTTGAGGAAAAGCTTTTTACTTTGAATCTATCCCAATTATTGATTCCTGCTTTTATTTCTTGTGCTTTTGGAGTCATGTTAAGGAAATCTGGTCCTAGGCCAACATGATGAAGATTTGGACCTATTTTCTCTTCTATTAGGTGCAGAGTCTCTGGTCTGATTTCTAGGTCCTTGATCCACTTTGAGTTGAGTTTTGTACAGGGTGAGAGATATCTGTTTAGTTTCATTTTGCTGCATATGGATTTCCAGTTTTCCCAGCACCATTTGTTGAAGAGGCTATATTTTCTCCATTGTATGTTTTTGGCTCCTTTGTCAAGTATGAGATACCTGTACTTATTTGGGTTTGTCTCTGTGTCCTCTATTCTGTACCATTGATCTACCTAGCTATTTTGGTGCCAATACCATGCTTTTTTTGTTATTATTGCTTTGTAGTATAGTTGAAGGTCTGGGATTGTGTTACCCCCTGCTTCACTCATCCTGCTAAAGATTGCTTCAGAAATTCTAGGTCTCTTATTCCTCCAAATGAATTTCATGGTTGCTTTCTCTATTTCTATGATATCTGTTATTAGGATTTTAATTGGAATTGCATTGAATTTGTATAACACTTTTCGTAGTATGGCCATTTTGATAATATTAATTCTGCCTATCCAAGAACATGGGAGATCTTTCCATCTTCTAAAGTTTTTTTTAAATTTCTTTCTTTAGAGTTCTGTAGTTCTCATTGTAGAGGTCTTTCACCTCTTTTGTTAAATTAACTCCCAGGTATTTTATTTTTTGGGGGGCTATGGGAATGGGGTAGTTTTCCTAATTTGTCTTTCAGAGGATTCATCACTTATGAATAAGAATGCATTAGATTTACGAGTGTTGATTTTATATCCTGCTACTTTAATGTATTCATTTATGAGTTCTAGAAGTTTTCTGCTGGATTTTTTTGGCTCCTCTAAATATAGAATCATATCTGCAAATAGGGATATTTTAAGTTCTTCTTTTCCTATTTGAATCCCTTTTATTTCTTATTCTTTCTAATTGCTCTGGCTAGAATTTCAATAAGGATGTTGAATAGAAGCAGCGAAAGAGGGCATCCCTGCCTTGTACCAGTTTTTAGAGGGAATGCTTTCAGTTTTTCTCCATTTAGAATGATATTGGCTATGGGTTTAGCATAGATAGCCTTTAAAATGTTGAGGTATGTTCCTGCTATGCCTATTTTTTCTAATGTTTTGAGCATGAAAGCGTAGTGTATTTTATCAAATGCTTTCTGTGCATCTATTGAAATAATCATGTGGTTCTTAACTTTAAGTCTGTTGATGTGCTGAATTACATTCATAGATTTCCAGATATTGAACCAACATTGCATCCTTGGGATGAAACTTACTTGACCATGGTGCACTATCTTTTTAATATGCTTTTGTATGCAATTTGCTATAATTTTGTTATGGATTTTTGCATCTATGTTCATTAGGGATATTGGTCTGAAGTTTTCTTTCCTTGATGTGCCTTTGTCTGGTTTTGGTATCAGAGTGATATCAGCTTCATAGAATGAGTCTGGAAGTATCCCCTCCTCTTCTATTTCATGAAATACTTTGAGGAGTATTGGAATGAGTTCTTCTTTGAAGGTCTTGTAGATCTCAGCTGAGAATCCATCTGGACCTGGACTTTTCTTGGTATGTAGGCTCTTGATGTCTTCTTCTATTTCATTGCTTGAAATTGGTCTATTTAAATTGTGTATGTCCTCCAGATTCAGTTTGGGTGGGTCATATGTCTCTAGAAACCTATCAATGTCTTCAAGATTATCTATTTTTTTTAGTACAGATTTTCAAAATAATTTCTAATTATGTTTTGTATTTTGATAGTGTCTGTGATGATAGTTCCTTTTTCATCTCGAATTTTATTAATTTGAGTTTTCTTTCTCCTCCTCTTTGTTAGCATGGCTAAGGGTTTATCAATTTTGTTTATTTTTTCAAAGAACCAACTCTTTGTTTTGCCAATTTTTTGAATAGTCTCTTTTGTTTCAAGTTCATTGATTTCAGCTCTGATTTTAATTATTTTCTCTCTTCTACTACTTTTGGTGCTAATCTGTTCTTCTTTTTCTAGGGCTTTGAGCTGTAATGTGATGTCGTCTATTTGTTGACTTTTCATTCTTTTGTTGAATGGGCTCCATTCAACAGAGGAAAATAAATTTTCCTCTGATTACTGCTTTCATAGATTCCCAGAGATTTTGATATATCATTGTTCCCATTTATCTCTATGAATTTTTTTATTTCCCGCTGATGCTTTCTGTTATCTATACATCATTCAATAGTGTATTATTTAATCTCCAGGTGTTAGAATACTTTCTGTTTTTTATTTTATTATTGATTTGTGTTTTCATTCCATTATGATCTGACAATATGCAAGGTATGATCTCTATCTTTTTGTATTTGCTAAGAGTAGCTTTGTGGCATAACATATGGTCTGTTTTAGAGAAAGATCCATGTGCTACTGAGAAGTAAGTGTTTTCACTTGTTGCTGAATGGATTACTCTATATATGTCTGTTAAGTCTAAATTATTGATTGTGTTATTGAGATCTATTGTTTCTTTGTTCAATTTTTGTTTGGAAGATCTGTCCAATAGTGAGAGAGGTATATTACAGTCACCTAGCATTATTGTGTTGTGGTCTATTTGGTTCCTGGAATTGAGAAATATTTGTTTAACATACATGGATGTACTATTGTTTGGGGCGTAAATATTTATGATTGTTATGTCTTGCCGATTTATGCTTCCCTTAAGCAGTATGAAATCATCTACTTTATCCCTTTTGGCTAACTTTGAATTGAAGTCTGCTTTATCTGAAATGAGAATGGAAACCCCTGCTTTTTTACTGAGTTCGTGTGCATGGTATGTTTTTTCCCATCCTTTCACCTTTAGTCTGTCGGTATCTTTTTCTATGAGATGTGTCTCTTGGAGGCAGCATATTGTTGGGTCTTTCTTTTTAATCCAATCTTCCAGTCTATGTCTTTTGATTGTTGAATTTAGGCCATTAATATTCAGGGTTATTATTGAGATATGACTTGCATTCCTGGTCATTTTGACTTATTTTTGGTTTTTAACTTGACTTGGTTTCTCCTTTAATTCACTATTCCTTTAGGGTAATTCCTCCCTTTGCTGACTTGAATTGTTGTTTTTCATTTCTTCCTCTTGGAATATTTTGCTGAGAATGTTCTGTAGTGCAGGCTTTCTATTTGTGAATTCTTTTAGCTTTTGTTTATCATGGAAGGGTTTAATTTCGTCATCAAATCTAAACGTAAGTTTTGCTGGGTATAAGATTCTTGGTTGGCATCCATTTTCTTTCAGAACTTGAAATATGTTGTTCCAGGCCCTTCTTACTTTTAGGGTCTAGACTGAGAAAACTGCTGATATCCGTATTGGTTTCCCCCATATGTAATCTGATGCTTTTCTCTTGTAGCCTTTAAAATTCTATTTTAATTTTTATGTTAGGTATTTTCAGTATAATGTGCCTCACTGTGGATCGGTTGTAATTTTGTGCTCTCATCTTCTTGTATTTGATTTTCCATCTCATTTGTTGGGAAATTTTCTGATATTATTTCATTGAACGGATTTTTCATTCTTTTGGTTTCTAACTCTGTGCCTTCCTTAATCCCAATAATTCTTAAATTTGTTCTTTTCATGATACTCCATATTTCTTGGAGGTTCTGTTCATGATTCCTTACCATCTTTTCTGTTTGCTTGACTTATTTTCAAGATTAAATATTTTGTCTTCATTGTCTGAGGTCCTGTCTTTCAAGTGGTCTAGCTTGTTAGTCATGCTTTCTATTGAGTTTTTAATTTGGTTTATTGTTTCCTTCATTTCAAGGATTTCTATTTGCTTTTTTTTCAGAATTTCTATCTCTTTATTTAAATGATTTTTTGCTTCCTGCAATTGCTCTATTAGCTGATTATTCATAGCCTGCATTTGCTCTCTCATCTCATCATTCACTTGTTGGATCATTTTACTTATGTACATTCTGAACTCCCTTTCTGACATTCCTTCTACCATGTTGTCATTGGGTTCTATTGATATAGCATCTAGGTTTGTTTGGGAAAATTTCTTCTCTTGTTTTCTCATGTTGCTCATGTATCTTCCCTTCTGGCAGTGCGAATCACAGGTATTGCAGTTTGCCTTTAAAGACTTATCATGTCCCTGCAGATTTTTGATACCTCACCTTGAGGAGATTAATATTAGCAACACACCATATAAACAATATGTGTTCTTAATCCATATATATGCTATTTAGATATTAACTATTGTCATAATATACAGAGATGGGTTCACCGTATTATCTACAGCAAAACCAATAGGTTTGCCACAGGGAACACAATTTGAAATGGTGGAAAAAGGGGATGAGGAGGTGTGTAGAATATAATGTTAATGAGCTAGGAAGTGAGTCTATAGAGATACTATGTCTTAGGCATAGTGAACGTGAGATTAAAAGAAATAGGTTGTCAGCATGAGAAGAGAGAGTCACCAAGGAAACAGATAAATAAGAGGACGATAGAGTGATGAGAATATTAATAAAAGAAAAAAGTGAGAATATAGTAGTTATAATAGGAATTATGGTAAAACTATTTTTAAAAAGTTCTGCAATAAAATTATACTGTACTGTTCAAACCTACTATTTTTCAGTAGTCTGTTGCCTGAGAGGTGCTTCATAATGCGGTGCATGGGCCTGCTGGGAAGGTTGAGTGGCTGTTCCTCTGGATTGGTCCTCTGGCCTCCTCCCAGCTGGATCTTCCCGCCCAGAGCAGGCCTTGTCTCAGGCCTGCGGGGGAGGTGGAGCAGCTTGTCCTCTGGACTCCTCCTGGCTGGGTTTGCCTGCCCCCTGGAGCAGGCCTTCACATATATTTTTAAATGGAAAAAATATTACAAATTTGACACCCAGATATGGGCTAAGGATATAGTTCAGTGGTAGAGTACTTGCCTAGCATGTTTGAGGTACTGAGCTTAATAGTACTGCAAAAAATAAAAATAAAAATAAATAATAGTAAATGAAAAATAGAAGAAGAAAGGAAATAAATTGTGACAGCTACTGCTCTTATTAGCTATGGGTAGCTCCTTAGCTGACATTTTTTAAACAATTCTTGTTTGAGTACAGATACACCTATAAAATCAATGTAAGAAATTGAAGAAATACAGAAAAATATTAAATAAATACCATACAATAGTACCTCTGTAGTTTATATTTGGATATCTTTCTTTCCCTACTTTTGGCCAGTTTCAGCTAAAGGTTTATCAATTAACTTAATTTTCTCAAAGAAATAAAATTTAGCTTTGTTGATTTAATCTATTGGTTTTCTATTTAAAAACATAATTTCTGCTGCGCTGTTTCCTGTTTGTAGTGTGCATCTGTTCATTTATGTTTCAGTCAGCTATTTTGCTACTGTGACTTAAAGACCCAACCAGCACAATTATAGAGGAAGAAAGGTTTATTTGAGGGCTCATGGTTTCAGAGGTCTTAGTCCATAGAAGGCAGGCTCCATTCCTAGGGGCTCCAGGTGAGTCTGGACATCATGGCAGGACAGTGTGGCAGAGGGAAGTGGCTTACATCATCAGAAAGGAGAGAGAGAGAGAGAGAGAGAGAGAGAGAGAGAGAGAGAGAGAGAG
>JAJEJO010005091.1:1159-30340 GCA_020662805.1 Glaucomys volans | reverse complement strand
AGAGAGAGAGAGAGAGAGAGAGAGAGAGAGAGAGAGAGAGAGAGAGAAAGAGAGAGAGAGAGACAGTGAGTGTCCACTCTCTAGATACAAAATATATACCCCATAGCCACACCTCAATTCCCACCTCCCCCAGGCATACCCTCTTACTTCAGTTACCACTCAGTTAATATCTATCAGGGGATTAAATCACTGATTGGGTCAAGATCCTTACAACCCTATCATTTCCCTTCTGAATCGTCTTGCTTTCTCAATGTGAGCTTTTGGGGGACACTTCACATCCAAACTATAACTTTCTGTCCCAAACCCCCAAAAGTTCACACTCATTTCACAATACAAAAGACATTTCTTTTTCCATTTCCAAGAGTCCCCATAGTCAACAGTTCTGAGATTGCTCAAAATTCAAGTCCAAAGTCTTCTCTGAGGCTCAAGGCAATCTCACATTATGAATTCCTGTAAAATTAAAAGGAATTTACAAGTATCCAATGTATAAAGGTACAGAGGAAACCTTTCCATTCACAAAATTAGGGGCATAAAAAGAAGGGATGGGGCCAAAGCAAGACCGAAATTCAGCTGTGCAAACAGGTCCTGTAGCTCATCAGGCATCGGGGCGCGTGACATGGTGATGTGCTCTCCAAAGAGCTTGTGTAGCTCCATCCCTGTGACCTTGTTGGTTGCAGCACAAGTGGCTTCTCTGTTGGCTTGTCTCTGCTGAATTCCTGCAGCTTTCCTAGGATCACATTACTGGCATTTCTTGATCTCAAGGGTCTCCACTGCAGCTTTGGCTTCCTCCTCAAATTTCCACACCCTGACTTCTCAGGGGGTGCCTACAGGAACTCTGACCCTGCTGCACTTTGCCTGGTCTCCCAGGCCTTCCTCTGAAATCTGGTGGAAGCCTCCATGAGCCCTTAAATAAAATCTTCCTCCTCTGCAGTTGTGCTGGTTGGGTCATTTAGTCACAGCAGCAAAATAGCTGACTAAAACAGGTTATTATTATTTTTAAGATATTTCTTCTTTTTTAATGTAGATGTTGACAGCTAAAAATTTCCTTCTAAGTGCATACAAATTTCATTATGCTTTTCTTCAATGACTTTTTTCACAATGTATTTATTGATTTTTTTTCATATTTATTACCACTGTTTTTTATAGTGTGCTATTTAATTTCCACATATAATTCTTATTCAAATTTCTTTCTTTCTCTTATTTATTTATAACTTCATTCCATTGTTCAGAGAAGATACTACATATGACTTTGAATATCAAATATTATTAAAGGCTACTTTATGAGTTATCATGTGTTCTATTCTGGAGAACTTTCATGTGTTCTTCAAAAGAATGTTTATTCTAATATTGTTATTCTACTATTGTTTATTAGATCTACTTGGTTGTAGCATTATTCAAATTTTCTACTTCTTTATTGATGTACTGCTTAGCTGTTTTAACCAATATTGAGAGATGGAGATTTAAATCTTTATCGGATCTTTTCCATCAATTCTATCATTTTTTACCTTAATTTGGTTATGCACCTGTTTATCATTTTAATATATTTCTGAATATTTAATTCTTTTGTAACTACAAACTGTCCTACTTACTTTTTAGAATTTTTTTATGTGTGTGGTGCTAAGAATTGAACCCAGGACCTTGTACGTGCAAGGCAAATGCTCTACCAACTGAGCTATATCCCCAGCCCAGAAATTTATTTTTTTAGGTATTCATGTAGCTACTCCTGCTCTCTTAAGGTTGCTGATTGCATGATATATTTCCCATCATTTAAAAAAAAAATTGTATTTTGAATCTAAATATCATTTCCTGTTTCTAGCATACAGTTGCATCTTCGTTTTTATCCATTGTTACTCTCCGAAATTTTGTTTTATTGGTTAATCTATTCATATTTAATATTTTATCTTTGGATTATTACCTGCCATTTTTCATTTTATTTTCCATGTTTGTGTCTGGTTTTGTTTCTCTCTTCCTCTCTTATTTTCTATTTTTGGGTTATATGAACCTTCCCTACAGTAATATTTTAATTTATGTAATGTTATCACATTGCATTTTTCTTAGCAGTTTCTGTAGGTATTATCAATTCTAACAGAATCTACTTCAGATTTATAGTGACTGAATTCTAGTTTGACATAAAAAGTTATTGATACTATATAGCTCTTTTCCTTTCTTTCTCCATCTCATTCCATTATTGAAATATATATACATTTATGTGTATATGTGTATTAAAAACTCAATAATACATTATAATTATCACATTATATAAGTTTTGTCTTGTAAGGTAACTGAGAGAAGGAAATATTATTATATTACCTTCCTTTTACATTTATAGCTCTCTTCGTTTCAACCTGTGGAGTTCACATCCCTTACCATGTCATTATTGCCATGCAAATTGATCTCACACACTGTCTTCATGCCATTATTATCATATAGAATATATTTATATGTTGCAGATACATTGATATCATTATATTTATAATGTCTAATTCAGTTTCTTTATAAATCAATTAAGAGAAGATAGAAGAAAAATGTAATTATACTAACTTTTGTTTTCTCTTTGTGGATTTGAATTTCCATTTGGGTTCACTTCCTTTAAGCCTGAAGAATTTCCTATAGTATTTGTTCATAAAAAGGGTCTGTCAGCAACAAATACTAATGTTTTTTGTTTATCTGGGAATGTCTTTATTATTTTATCTTCATTTGTGAAAAGTTGTTTTTCTGGATATAAGATTATTCATTGATTGTTTCATTCTTTCAACACTTTGTCTAGGTTATGCCAGTGCCTTCTGGATTCACTGCTTAATATGAGAGTCAGGTATATTTTCTTGGAGTCCCCTTGTAATTGTTGAGTCTCTTTTATCTTAATGCTTCCATAATTTTCTGTCTTTTGATTAATAATGTGTCTGGATACAGACTTCTCCTTTAACCCTATGTAGGATATGTTAAACTTTTTGCACTCATAGTTTTCTTCAAATTTGGGAAGTTTTAAGGTACTAGTACGTCGGCTCTTTTTCCATTATCTTCTTCTGCTACTTCATTACATGTACATTTTTGTGTTTAATGATGTCCTACATTTCTCAGGTGTGTGATTTTGTTTTCATGTGCTTTACTTTCTGTTTTATAGAGTTCATAATCACTGTTAGTATTCCTTGAGTTCACAGATATGTTTGTATTACATCTCTTTTAGTAAGTTTACCATTTTAGTAATTGTTCTTTTTAACTTCAGAATTTATATTCAACTGTTTTTATGTTTTCTCTCTATTGATATTCTCTATTTGATGAGATGTTGTCATCATGCCTTTCCTTCATTATTTAGAAGAGGTTTTAGTCAGTTTTTTCATCACTGTGGCAAAAAGGCCTGACAGGAACAATTAGAGGAAGAAAAGTTTATTTGGGACTTATGGTTTCTAAGGTCTGAGTCTAACAATGGCTGACTTCATTGTTCTGGACCCAAGGTGAGGCAGAACATTGTAGCAGAAGGGTATGGAGGAGGAAAGCCATTCAGGACATGGCAATCAGGAAGAAGAGAGAGAGAGAGAGAGAGAGCTCCACTCACCAGGGATAAAATGTAAATGACAGAGGCACACCTCCAATGACCTTCTACCACCCACTACCTGCCTACAGTTACCACCAACTTAATCCATATCAGTGGATTAATCTTTCATTGATTTGGAAAAGACTCTCATAACACAGTCATTTCACTCCAAAACTTCTTATATTGTCTAATGAGCTTTTAGATGACATGCTATATTTAAATCACAACAGAAATGGTTTCCTTCAGGTTTTAAAAGCATATTTATAACAGGAGTTTAGAAAATTTGTCTGTTTAGTCAAAAATCTGTTTCTAATTGGAGGAAGCTTCTTTTTTTTCCCTTGACATGGCTCACATTTTTCAGTTTCTAAATTGACAAATATCATATTTGTATATTTGTATGTATTACATAAAGAACATATATATATAGTAGCATGTGATATTTTCAAATATGATTATATAGTAAAATGAGTAAATCAGTCTAACACTTTCATCACCTCAGATACTTACCATTTTTTGCAAAAACTTTTTAAATATGTTCTTTCAGTAATTTTTTTAATTATTTTTTTTTAAATTTTAGGTCATTGTGGGACCAACCTAGAGGCCCTTCAATAGAGGAATGGATAAAGAAACTTTCAAAGTATGTAACACGTTATTATTTATTATAGTCACCATTCTGTGGAATAGATCACTAAAACTTATTTCTCTATCCTAACTGAAACTTCATACCCTTTGATCAATGTCTTCCCCAAATCTCTTGTAATCATCACTGTACTTTCTACTTTAATGTGTTTGACTTATTTAGATTCCACATATAAGTGAGTGTGTTCATCAACTTTTCATTGCTATGACCTAAATAACCAAGAACAATTTAGAGGATGAAAAGTTCATTTTTTCTCACAGCTTCAGAGGTTTGATTTGTGGTGGGCCAACTCCACAGTTCTGGGCCCAAGATGAGACAGAACATCATGGCACAAGTGTGTGGTGGAGAAGCACTGCTCCATTCACAGCAGCCAGAAAGTGGTGTGTGTGGGGGGTACTCCAAGGAAGATGAACCCTTTCAGGTCTTGCCCACAGTATCCTATCTCCTGTGGGCACCTCTACCTGCCTACAGTTTGTTATGAGTAATGCTACATTAACACAGGAGGTTTATGGGAAATGCCTCATATCTAATAACAGTGAGATCATGTGCCTGGTTTATTTCACAAACCCAGGGCCTCAGGCATGTGAAGCAAACACTATACTACTGAGTTGCATTCCCAGTCCAGTTATCTGCTTTTTTAACATAAGAATTTCCTGCACTGTCTCTGGTAACTTCCCTATTCTGTATAGTCACTGAAGTTTATGTTCAGTTTGTAGTTTAACTTAGTTTATCTGATTTCTTGCAGGTAACCCTTATTTCTTCATGGTTTTAGTGGTTTGAAAACAATTGGTCAGAGTTTTTTTTTTAATTAAAAAACTTGAGCAGTAAGTCTTCCATCTTTTGCCTATGGATTTGTGTGCAGCTTGAAGATGCATTTCATACTTCAGAAAGTTTTCAAGATTTCTTTCAGCTTTTGGTGTCCTCAGGGCCCTCTTAGTTTTCTTATGTACCTTTGCACTGTCTATCAGTCAGTTGTGAATATGTGGAGACTATGTGTTCTCTCAAATGCCCTCTATTCATGCATGTAGCCTTTTAGTCAACCGAAGTTATTTAAGCAACTTAGGTTTTTTTGGGTCGCTCCTGTGGTCTTGGATAAGTTGGGCAGGTGTATGTGGAATTTTTATCTAGCCTTTGTATGGCTTACTCATTTCCCAGATCCCCCTGTTAATTTGTGACTAGTGTTCCAAACTGCTGCCTGCCCCAATTGGGAACACAACCTCCTGTTAGCAAAGCTACAGACTTGTTCTATTTGCTACTGGGTTATGGGTTTTCCACCCTGTGCTGCAAATCAAGTCATCCCCTATTAGCAATAAAACTACTGTTTCTCATAGCCAACCCTGTCCTGGTATCATTCCTGTTCTCACAATTCTCATGTCCATACACTCACAAAGGTTTTTTTTTTTTTTCTGAAGGTTTTTGTGAATAAACACTTTTCAATTTGTGGTTTAAATTAAGACAAGTTCCATAAACTTTAAATGATTGCTATCAAGCATTTTTCCAATTTTGAAGTGTTTTGGGGGGATACAATTTTCAACCCATTCATTCATACTTATAGCTACATGCACGAATAGAGGACACTTGAGAGAACACAATGGAAATCATATTCTCAAAATGATTTATACTACATACATTTGATGAACTTTGAATTTTTGCATTATTATAATGCATTGAAACGTTTTTTGATAACCACATAATAGTTCTTGGTATTGAACCATTAAAATTTATTTATTAAAGCATCTGTCATTGGCAAAATAGGTTAAAAATTTTGCCTTCATAAACTGCCATTAATATTTCTGCATGTGAGTTTCTCTTTCCTAAAGCCATTTTCATAATCAGAATTATTGAGTAGAAAATATAATTTTTCAAAGGAAGGAGATACATACTTCCAATGTCTTTTGAAAAAACCATAATCACTGATTCCTGTAGCACTGTAGGAGAGTGACACCCTATGACATTACACATATTGAGAACTAGCATTAAAAATATATGAACTTTGATAACTAGATTATTGCAATGATCTGGCACTTTTTGAGTTAGTTTTCTTAGTGTCTATTCAGGTAACTCTGTAATTGTTTATTTTGGATTACGGGATACTTTCTCTTTCCTTTGACTACTTCATTAATTACCTTTTTATAGCTGAATAGCTTATCACTTCACATCATCACAACATCTACCCCCCTTATCTTTCCAATGGAGCCATTTTTAGAGCATTCTCATTATCCATTCTCCATGACGATAAATTGATTTATTAAATTCCTAGGGTTTAAATTTTAATTAGGTAACAGGAACATCCTTTGACTTTCAAGGACTACAAATTCAAAGTGCCTTTGCAAAGTAGTCATCTAATTTTTACAAAGCTTAGGGAGAGGAAAGATGGACAATACATTGGGTTTTAAAACATTTTGCTCTTATCATAATACCTTCTGAATAGAAACTAAAACACATTTGACTTTGTCCACTGTAGACATACAGTGTGTAAACTTGATGATTACATTTTTGAGGCTATCAGAACATTTTTTTCTATAGCCTTTTTCCAAGAGAGATTTACTTGTTCACTCTTCTTTAGCTATGATGGGTTGAATTCAGAAAGATAATGCCTACAGACTGTATCATACCACTTCATCTAAACTCATAACAATGTCCATTACATTGATTCAGAAATGTCCAGTAATATTTATTGAACACCTTCAACAATGTGACTTTCAGGATTAACTGTTTATATGACATTTCTGGTTCTTTTGTTCCAGTACAGTCCATTTACCTTGCAATAGCCAGAATGATCATTTAAACATTCAAATTATATGATACCCCTTCTTAAAATGATTTACTAGGTGCTAAGTTAATGACCACAAATTCCTACCATCCCCGTATGTAAAGCTGTTTACAATGGCTTTGACACTCTTTCTATTAAGAGATAATATTTTCTCTATCCCTTAAATCTAGTAGCTTCCTGTCTTTCCTTGTGCTAGCAAATGTTAGAGAAATGGTATTATGAAAGTTCAGGAGATTTGGCTTAAAGTTGGTTTACAGTTTCTGTATTCACCCTCATAGAAGTCTACCTTAATTCTACATGGAAGGAAGCTTGTCTGGCTTATTGAAGGATAAGAGACCATGTTGAAAGTGACAGAGGCCTTAGAACCAACAGTCATTAGAAACTGCCAGCGGAATGAAGCAATCTTGAACCCTCAAAGTGATTCCTTCCTGTAGCTGAATACTTTCACATGATTTAGCCATGAAAAAACCAGCAAATGAACTAACTCACAAAATTAAGAGAAATAAATGTATCAGCTTAGTTTTATGACACTGTTTGGGGCTGTTTGTGTTTTTGTTGTGGAAATAGCAAACTGATAAAAATAATTTCCCAATTTTACTTTGTATTTTATTTTAATTTCATGCCTTTTCCTATAAGACCATTCATGATCTATCATTTTATCACCTAATACCTTTTATTCAATAATATATTTACTATCTTTATCATAAGTCAGTTCCTTGCAAAATCCTGAAAGATAGAATTATCCTTGATTCCATATTAGCATGCATGTTTTCTTGTCAATGATCCTATTGTAGTCAGAGAATAGAATGTGAACCATGATCTGACAAATAAAAATAGGTCACAATGTCAAGAGAGTGTGTCCTCAAATCATTCCTACCAACAATGAAACTCAAAGCCCTTACCTCTTGATAGTTGGTCAGCACAGGTAATCTGAACATTGCCAAGATTTAAAATGATGACAACATTTAGTTTTATGAGGATGTGAGTAAACATGCATTCATATACTGGTTCAGGAGGGTATTTGGTAAATCTATAGAAATTCTATATACAGTACTCTCTCTTACATAAATAATAAGCTTATTTTAGGATAGTCATAGTAATAAAATAAATGAAAAGAGTAGCAAAGATGCATTCATATCACCAGGATTTTTATATTAGAAATTAATTTGAAATAACTATGTCTATCAATAGGAATTCATTATATAAATTGTTTTTCATCAAATATGAAGGTAAGTTTTGCTGGGTATAAAATTCTTGGTTTGTATCCATTGTCTTTCAGAGCTTGAAACATGTTGTTCCAGGCCCTTTTTGCTTTTAGGGTCTGTGTTGACATATCTGCTGATAACCATATTGGTTTCCCCCTGAATGTAACCTGATGCTTTTCTCTCACAGCCTTTAAAATTCTATGTTATTTTGTATGTTAGGTACTTTCATTATAATGTGCCTTGGTGTTGATCTATTGTAGTTTTGTACATTTGGTGTCTTGTAAGCCTCTTGTATTTGATTTTCCATTTCATTCTTCAGATGTGGGAAATTTTCAGATACTATTTCATTAAATAGATTATTCATTCCTTTGGTTTGTATCTCTGTGCCTTCCTCAATCCCAATAACTCTCAAATTTGGTATTTTCATTATATCCCATAATTCTTGTAGGCTTTGTTCATGACTTCTTACCATCTTCTCTGTTCAACTTTATTTCCAAGATGAAATATTTTGTCTTGAATGTCTGAGATTCTGTCTTTCAGGTGATCTAGCCTATTGGTTATGCTGTCTATTGAGTTTTTAATTTGGTTTATTGTTCCCTTCATTTCCAGGAGTTCTGTTTTTTGCTTTTTTCAGAATCTCTATCTCTTTATTGAAAAGATCTTTAGCTTCCTATAACTGTTCTTTTAAGTGTTGATTGGTGTGATCATTCATTGCCTGCATTTGCTCTCTCATCACATTGTTTGCTTCTCTGATCATTTTAATTATGTACCCTCTGAACTCCCTTTCTGACATTTCATCTGCCCTGCTATCATTGGATTCTGTTGATGTAGCATCTAGGTTTGTTTGAGACACTTTCTTTCCCTGTTTTCTCATGTTGCTCATGTATTTTCTCCTCTATCCATGAGAATCTGAGGTACTGCAGCTTCCCCCCTATAGACTTGTGGTGTCCCTACAAGTTTCCAATACCTTACCTCCTAGTCTTCAGTAACACTTGATTATGGACTGGGGCCAGGTTAGGGTATATCTGGGCCTCTGGGCTGGTCCTCCTTGTTGCTGCCCCCATGCAGAAGTCCCACAGGAGCAGTCAGGGCTGATGTACCAGGTGCAGAGGTCTCAGGTGTCTGCACTGGGCTGAGCCTAATGTCTGTCTCTGTGCCTGCCTCCCAGACCCAGAAGTCTTGTGGGACTTGGCTTGGCGGATCCCAAACCTCTGAGCTGAGCATTTCTGAGTGGGAAACTCAGGTGTCCACTGCACCCACTCACCACATGCTGAGGTCTCCCACTTCTGGGCTGTGCCAGCTGCCCCTACACAGAAATTCCACAGGAGCACTTAGGGCCAACGTACCAAGTGCAGAGGTTTCAGGCCTCTCATTATAAAAATTGTTAACATCAGTGTGATGAAAAGGAGGTAGCCATTAAAATCTTGACATGGAATAAGGCCCATGATAGGTTGTTAAGAAAAAAAAAGAAGAGTAGTACAATATGAAATGTTTGCTATTTTTATTTTTATGCATAAAATTTTTCATTGTTGAGCAAAATTGCATCTAAGAAATATTTTTATTAAAAAGCAGACCTGCCACCTGCTGCTAATGGAAGAATGGGCAATTCATTTTTTCTCATCCTTGACCATCAGAGGATCTGGGAGAGGCTGTGATCAGATGGGGGAGTTATATACATATATAAATATACTATATGGAATTTCACCCTTATGTATAGCTAAAAGGAATAAAATGAATATAAATAAATGAGCAAAATGAAGTCTAGCAGAATAGAGGAAGGAGAATAGGAGAGGGGAGGGAGGATGAGAGCAAAAGGGGAGAGTGAGTGGGGGTGTGTGACCATGAACTGAAATCAGTTTCCATGCATGTACACATTCATCAGAATGATCCAACTACTGTGTATAATTATAAAGTTCTTAAAGTTTTTAGGTATTTCTTTTCATTGGTAGGAGCTGAACTGTCCGAAGTTTCATGTTTTCAGACCAGACTCTTTTGAGGTGTTCCTTTTAGAGAGTATGAGCCATTGACTATAGATGCAGTGATATCTAATAGCTAGTTGTTAAGTGTTTTCAATCCCCATTGTAATTTCTTTTTATTATCCTTTGAAATTCAGCCAAATTTTCCCTGTTTTTACTCCCTGGTTTAATGGCTGTGCTTTGGGGAAGTGAAGAAAGGGCGCATGGTCATGTCTGTGAGGAAGGCCTTAAGGTACCAATTAAGAGGTCAGGGGGTAAAATGCTGGGTGTGGAGCAAAAGTTCCTATTAAGCTGTTGACTGAAATGTCATGCAGGACAGATGTGCCATTCATTCTAAGTCCCAAAAATGTTGGGTGATGTTATAGTTTAGGTATAAGGCTATGATATGGTTAGAAAAAAGCTCATGTGTGAAACACTGAATCAATGTTCAAAAGTGAAATGATTACATACAAGAGTTGTAACTAATCAGTGGATTAATCCATGGATATGAATAAACTGGGTGGTAATTTTAGGCAGGTGGCTCACTAGGTATGTGACTTTGGGGTTTATATTTTGTCCTTGATGAGCAGAGCGTTCTCTCTCTCTCTCTCTCTCTCTCTCTCTCTCTCTCTCTCTCCTATTTCCTTTTCTTGCCACATCCTGAGCTTCTTTTCTCTGCCACGCCCTTTTGCCATGTTCTGCGTAGAGCTGTGGAGTCAGCCAATTGTGGACTGACTCTCTAAAAACTATGAGTCAAAATAAACTTTTAATTCTACAAATTGTTCTTGTTGGTTATTTTGGTCACAGGGACAAAAAACTGACTAAAACAAGTGAGGAGAAATTAATTAAATAATTAAATAAATGAAATACATTAAATAAATAAAGTCAAGTAAGATGGGACTCAATTTTCACTGGGGTTACTAAAAAGAGGTATACCTCTAATACATAGGAGAATTTGAAGACAATAATAAAGAGCAAAACAGACAGAAAAACAAACAGAAAATATGACTCAATGTCAGTTATCATTAAAAAATGACTTCTGGGGGTTGGGGTTGTGACTCAGTGGTAGAGTACTTGCCTAGCATGTGGGAGGCACTGGGTTCAATCCTCAGCACGACATAAAAATAAATAAAATAAAATGAAGGTATTGTTTCCATCTATAACTAAAAAATTTTTTAAAATGACATATTTTTGTGTGTATGTTAGAGCATATGTATTAGATGACATTTTAGTTTTTGTATTCAAGGCAATTTATTGAAGCAGTATTTGAAAAGAAAAATTGGAAGCAATCTACATAACCACCAATGGAGTAGTTATCAATAAATTATAGCACATAAACACAATTGAGGAACTGACTATTATCACTGAAAGTACATTCTGAGTCATGAACTATAGTTTGAGCTCCTTATGAAAAATATTTGAAGCCCAGATTTGTGAGAAGTGTCCCCCAGAAAAAACATTACTTAGGTATAAGTCCAGGAAGTAGAAAATAATTTTATATGAATTTTCTGAAAATTGCATGATTCTTCTTCACTTCTAATATCAAATATTTGTAGAAAATGTGTATTATGAGAAGCCCTGTTATTGAGAATCTCCCTTTAATGGCCCATACAGCTTGGTATCTCCCTATGAGTTCTTGTCTAATCCTCCTGTGTCTCCTCAACACTGCCTGTTATGCAGTCTCTTAGTTGAGACAGAAGTTAAGTCAGCTGCTCACCAGCAATTTGGCAGCACAGCAAAGGAACAGGGTTTGGTACTTAAGTACAGGCAAGAGCTGCAGGAACACCTAGTGTGGGATTTCTGAGCATGGGCTTTGGGATTCGCAAATAATCACAAAGTGAGAAAATATACAGAAGTGAATAATAAAATGGGCATGGAAAATTGTTTAATGATAAAATAGTAACAAAATATGAGAGAGGACTTTAAAATATATAGATATATAATATATATCCTTGAATGTGCATAAAATAAAGGGAGCCAGGTATTGTGGCACACACCTGTAATCTAATCAACTCAGGAGGATGAGGCAGTAGGATTGCATGCTTGAAGTCGCACTATACTTAATAGGTGACAAATATTATTTAGTTTAAATCCTTAAATAAACCTGAGAATCTAGATTCAGTTACTGTGTTTCACACAAAAACAAAATGAAACTGAGAAGTGAAGCATCTTGCCCAGAGCTTCATAGATCACTAAATTCTTTGAGGCAGTATTCAAAATCAGCTCTCTTTTTTTTTCCTTTGTATTACACTATGCTTCTTTGGAAATCCAATGCCAAAGAGAGGCAAAAGAAGAAGTAGACTTATAGTCAAGAATACTATGTGAACATATATACTTGTCTTCTTGCCTTTCATGTTTTAAATGAAATGACCAAAGGAAAAAAACTATGATGAAATCTTTTTTAGTATGTGTAAGAGCTACTTGGATGTTCATGTTTCTACCTAATATTGAGACTTTAAAATTTTTCTTTAACTTGGATAAATTAGAAAATCACATATACCCTTCAAAAGGAAAAAAATTATCAAGAATGTATTTATTAAGAAATCAGTATCTCAAGTTCAACTGACTGCATTCAAAGATTATCTCCTCCAATGACAACATTTTTTAGCTTTTATCAAGTTACTTAACTGTTCCTTGTCTTTTCTTCAACATATGTAAAATGATGCTGTTATCATACTCAAAAAAATTAATGTTTGTGAAGTGCTCAGAATGGTACCTGAAGTATAGTAAATATATATGTTAAAAACAAATTAAAAAGCATTTTTAATTGACAGTTGCAAACAAGAAGATAAAATTAGCATTACAATCTAATTATTGCTCTTTTGAACTCCCCTCATAGAGAGTGTGAGAGGCTGAATAATGAACCCTGAAGATATGTATTTCTTTAGTTTTGAAAACTGCAAATGTTACCTTATATGACTAAAAGAAAATTATGTTTGATGAAGTAAAGGATTTTGGGATGCACAAATAACTTTAGTGATCCATATGAACCTAAAGTTAAATATAAGTGTCCTTAGAAGAGGTCGTCAGGGAGTTTTGAAGACAAAAGAGGAAGAAGGCTATGCAATGATAGAAACGGGTGGAGGGATCAATATGATCAGGAGCTAAAGAGGCAAGCAATGAGGAGTCTGTGGAACCTGGCAAAGAAAAAGAGATGGATTCTCCCATAGATATTTCAATGGGAGCACAACCCAGATTAAACAGTAATTTTGGTCTATTGAAACCCATTTCAGACTTCTGGCCTCAACTCTTATGAAAGAATGAATTTTTGTCGTATTAGTCATTCAGGTCTTTGTACTTTGTTACAGCAATCATAGGAATCACAATGAATGAAAGCATAGATAAATAGAGGAAAATCTCAAATAGTGTGAAAGACTAGGGAAGGGTAAATGCCAATTTACATTTGATAGAGTAGAGATGATATAATAAAGATGTGGTATATTTAAAGGGAGATATGGAGCTGACTTTTGAGCCACTTTCAATTAAAAGAAGTCTAGAATGAAATTGACACCTCTCATTTCATGTGGATCACATCTAGAGGTGAAAGCATGCTATTTGAAATTATCGCACTTCTCCTGGATTTCCTCTCAACAATATGGACAATCCAACCCAATCTGGAATCTAGTAACACCAATTGGTGCCTCCAGGCATAGTTTCTGGGAAAAACTTCTATAGTAAACAACAATCTCTGTGAGAGTAGCAGCAGGGTTGGACTGAGAGATGGACATTGTTTACTGATATAATCTTAGAAAAACAGGTTCTTTCACATGTATGAAAGTCGTTGCTGAGCATACTCTTGTTTCTATCATCACACTTTTACCAATGACCTAGCCCTCTGAATTAGAAGAAGAAACTTCTAATAAACATTATTTTCCCTCTACTCATACATTTAGAATTTGGCAGAGACCCAGTCTATTTTCCAAGAGATTCCTCTCAAATCAACTTAACTGATAATAAAAGAGCCATAGCTAAAGCCTTTCAGTAAGCTTCTGGAAGTGTAGTTGTACGCAAAAGTTATTTCTCTCACATTCCAAAACATAGTTCAAAGAAATGTTGAGATTTTTATCACAAATAATACTGAGTGAATGCATAGCATCATTCTTGATAACACTGTACAGAAATTCACTGGCACATTCCATGCTGCTTTTTCCCGTGGTTTAAGTGTTTCCATCATATTTTAACAGTATATGATTGACCTTCACATTGAAAAGTGTCATTGAATTAGCAGTTCCTGACATCAACTAAACCAGTGAAAAAGCAAAAGAGCAGAAACTGGCAAATTCACAAAACAGTAATCCTTTAAGAAAGCCATTAGACAAATACAAGAGGAGTTTCCAGTTACTATAAAGCTGATATGAATCCAAAGTAAAAGATTACCTTAATTTGCTTCATGATCATCACAGACTTTACTTCATGAAATACAGCTAGATTTTCAAATGATTGAAAATAGTTTTGTTCTTTTCCTGCTACCCGACTCTTATTCATAAAATGCTGTTTTGAAAATCAGTTAATTATCACTGTATTTCACAAGCACTTCCTTTGTAATGCCCTCAACTTTTTCTACAAAGTTTTGAACACTATAGGCCTTTAAGACCAAAGTTCCAGGAAGTTGGATGATAGTGTACTACACTCTGAGAAGTACATTTCTCAAAAATAGGGGAGGATTTCCAGGACAGGAGCATAAGAAGTTCTGCCCAACAAAGCAACCTTAAAAAATACACACATATATATTTTTAAATCTCTAGACATTTTTCTAAGGCCATACAAAAACATGGAGAAATCTTATCTGAGGAAATCAATTCAACCTTGTTTAAAATCAGAGAGTCTGGCATTTGAGACGTGATCACAATCCCAACTTAGTGTAATTGAAGATCTAATGCTGGCAGGTGCAGGAAAGAATGAAGGGCTCTCATTCTCCCCACCTATATATTGAGGACTAACATAATTCGCTTGAGGAAGACAAGGCTGTTTTTATTTACCAAAGTTCTGTGTTGCAGAAACTCTATTCTAAGAAATATTATATGTAAATTACTATATGAAAATAATAGTGATCTCAAATCATTAACCTAACCTTCCACCTTAAAACATTGTAAATCAAGAGAAATTAAACCAAATACAAACAGAAGGAAGGGAACAAGGATTAGAATAGAAGTTAATTAAATAGAGAATAGAAAAACAATAGATAACATCAATTAATCCAAAAGTTATTTCCTTGAATAGATCAATAATAATGATAAATTGTTAGCAAGAAAAGCCAAGAATAGAGATAACTGAATAAAACCAAAAGTGAAAGAGGGACTATTATTAAAAATCTTGCAGAAATGAAAAATATTAAGAAGGAGGAATACAATACTATGGAAAATGTACACTAATGAATTAAATAACTTAGATTAACTGGACAAATTCCTAAGAAAATACAGATTGCCAAACTGACTCAAAGAGAAACAGAAAATCTGAATAGACTTGGAGTAAAAGACTGATTCAGCAATTAAAAAAGAGCTATACACAAAGAAAAGCCCAGTTCAGATTGTTTCACTACTGATTTCCACCATTTAAAGAAGAATCACCAGAAATCTTTAATTAAATCTTTCAAAAGTTAGAAGGCCAGTATCACCATGACACAAAAGCCAAACAAAGAAACTAAAAAATAAACTAAATACAGACTAGTTGTTCTACAGGTGGGAACATAAAATGGTATGGCCACTTCAGAAAACAGTCTGACCTTTCCTCAATATATGAATCATAGTTTTATCATTGAATAAGCCATTCCACTTCTATTTATGTATGCAAGACAAATGATAGATATATACAAAAGCATGTAGATGAATGTTCATAAAATTTTATTCATAAAAGCCAAATGGTGGAAACAATAACAATAACTGAACTGCACAAAATGCATAAATACAATGTGGTGCACATAAAATGGAATATTATACATCTACTGTCATTAATGGATAGATAACTAAGCTAAAGTTCAAGAAGGAAATAAAATAATTTACTGACAAAGAAAGTTGACTAGACCTTGAAGGACTATATAGAACACTCAGTCCCAACATAGTGAAATAGCATTTTTCTCACTGACACAGAAAACATTCTCCAGGAATGACACATGCCAGTGAATAAGACAAGCCTCAATATATTTCAAATGACTCTCATCTTATAAAATATGTTCTCTTTACAATGTAATGACATCAGAAATCATTACAAAAGGGAATCTGGGAAATTAACAAATACTTGAATATAAAAGCATACTCCTAAATAATAAATGAGTCAAAGAGAAGGAAGCAGGAAACTAAAAATATTTGGATACCAATAGAAATTAAGACACATTCTACTAAGACAAATGTGAAGATATGCTATGACAGAAATTACAGCTACCCCCACCTATGTTAAAATAAAATATATCTTAAATCTGTAACTTTAGTTCTCATGTGAACCACCTGAAAACAGTGAGGAAAAAGAGCAAAAAGAAGAAATAAGCAGAAGAAAGAAAATTATCAAAAGATCGATAATATTGACAAACTTTTAGATAGACTGATAAGCAAAAATATAGAAAAATCAAATTACTAGATTAAAAAATACAATAGATTATGGTGCTTATGACCTTATGAAAATGAAATGTAAAGTAAGGAAATATTATGAATACCTATATAAACAAATTAGATCACCTGGATGGGATGGACACTTTTCTAGAAACAAACTACCACACTGACTCAAGAAAAAACAGAAAATCTGTATTAGCATAAAATAAGTTAAAGAGATTGAGTGAGTAATGGGGAAAAAAGGAAGAAAAGAAAAATGCAGGCTAAAAATCTTCAGTGGTAAATTCTGTCAAATATTTAAATATGAATTAGTACCTATTTTTCATAAACTGTTGCAAAAAGTATGAAAAAAGAACAAATATTAACTCATTCTTTGCGTTTAAGTATTGCTTAGATACCAAATTTATAAAATAAAAAAAAAGAAAGAAAGAAAATACAGGCTGGGTGTGGTTGTGCATGCCTGTAATCTTAGCGACTCAGAAGGCTGAGACAGGAGGATTGCAAATTTGTGACCAGCCTTAGCAACTTAGGGAGGCCCTTAGCAACATAGTGAGAAGCTGTTTCAAAATTAAAAAAAAAAAAAATAAAAAGGCCGGGGGGGGGTGTTGCTCAGTGTTTAAGTCCCCCCAATGTTCACATCACCCAGTACCAAAAAGAAAGAAAAAGAAAGAGAAGAAAGAAAGAAAGAAAGAAGGAAGGAAGGAAGGAAGGAAGGAAGGAAGGAAGGAAGGAAGGAAAGAAAGGAAGGAGGGAAATACAGGTTCATATCTCTTATTAATTAAATCAAATTTTGATGCATATTGCATTGACACTTCTGATAATTTGTGTGTGTGGGGGTTTTGTTTGTTTTCATTTGTCTTTAAGTATTTTCTAATTTTGTTCAGTTTCCTTTTTTATCCATTGGTTAAGATTGTGTATTAATTTTCCGATATTTATTCTATTATTATTTTCTGGTTTCATTTCATTGCTATCACAGAAGATAATTTGTGTTATTAATAAGTTATAAACTTATTAAGGCTTATTTTGTTTTCTAACACAAAACAAGTAGTCTGTCCTAGAAAATGTTCCATGTATACTTAGAAAAATATGTATTTTGATGTTGTTTGTTGGATGTTTCTATTCACTTTTGTGAGGCCCACTTGGTTTATTCTGTTGCTCAAATCCTCCATTTCCTTATTGTTCTTTTGCCCTAGATGTTCTACCCACTACTGAATGTGGAGTACATAAGTCTGCAATTATTACTGCTCTCCAGTTTTGTTAATGTTTCGTTCATATAGTCTATACTCTTCTTTGTGGTTTGTATATAACTCTTATATTTTCTTGATGGACTGACCTTTTAAAAATGTCATGACCTTTATTTCTCTTGTAATAATTTGATTTAAATTTTATTTTGAGTAATATTAATGTTTTGGTTTGGATTTGAGTTGTCCACCAAAAACTACTGTGTTAATGCAGGAGAAATGACTGGATTGTGAGAGCTGTAACCTAATAAATCAGACCATTCTAATTTCAATGGTTTAGCTAGGTGGTAGCTATAGGCAGGCTGGGTGTAGCCAGAGAAGGTCTTGAAGGTATGTCCTGAAAATTGTTCTTCCTGAAGCCCCTTCCTCCCTCTCTGCTTCCACACCCTGTTTTGAGAGAGCAGCTTTCTTCCTCTACTGGGCCATTCCCCCAAGATATGTTGCCTTACCTGCAGCCCAGAGCATTGGAATCAGCTGTCTAGGGACAGAGAGGTCTGAAACTGTGAACCCCTAAATACATTTTTACTCCTTTAATTTGTTCTTGTCAGATTTTTGGTCACAACTACAAAAATCTAATTAAAACAGTTAGTATAGCCCCATGAAATAATTTTAGGTTACTAATTGAATAGAATATCATTTCCTGTATTTTCACTTTCTTTGTGCATTTGGATGCATAATGAGTATGTTTAGGCAAGCCATATTTGGATATATGATGTGTATTCCTTCTGCCAATCTCTGTGTTTTACTTGGATGATTTAATCCATTTATATTTAAGGTGATTCCAAATAAAGAACTTCTACCATTTTGCTATTTGCCATTTATCTCTGAGTATCATATGTTTTGCTCCTTAGTTCTTCCAATACTGCCGTATTTTTCATTTGATTGAGTTTTCTCTGGTGTATTATTTTGATTCCTTTTACCATAGGGATTACAATTAATATAGTAAGTAACAATCAACTTTGAATTTATATAAATTTAGGCTTAACAGAACACAAAAATGTTACTCCTATTTAACTCCATCCCTTTCTTATTTCTTATTTTCATATTTTTGTGCTCATTAGAATAAACTTATGATCATTATTTCATGTTTATCATTTAAATCATACAGAAAACAAAGTGAAATTATGTACCAAAAGCATATTATTGTCTTTTATATTTATCTGTGTTTTTACTTTCAGTTGAAGCTTTTATTCTTCTTATGGTTTCATATATGTGTCCACTTGCTCCTCCAGCATTTCCACAATATCAATTCTCAGGAAAAGTTTTAAAGAAACACAAAAAATATAATCCAAATGGAAACCTATGAAGAAGAAAATGTGACAAAATAAGAATAATATAATCAAAATTATAACATACACTAACTGTTGCATACTGTGAGTGACAATGTAAATGGGAATAGTCATTATGAAAAGCAGTAAAATTACTCAAAAAATTAAAAATATGACCTGTTATCCCAACTTCTGTGTATATGCCCAAATTAAATATCATAATATCAACAGATATCCTCACTCTTTTGTTCAATGCAGCATTATTCATAATTGTCAAGATATGGATATGTTCATTGATAGATGAATGGATTTAAAAATATGCTATACATAAATTATAATATAAGATTGTGCCTCAAAAAGAAGGAAATCCTGACCCTTTCTACAACATGGATAGACCTCTAGAATATTATGTTAAAGTAAAATAAGCCAGGCACAGATAAACAAATATTGCATAATTTCACTTACATGTGGAATGTGAAACAGTCAAAATTATAGAAGCAGAAAGTAGAATAGTAGTTGCTGAAACCTGAGGAATATGGGAGAAATGGGGAGATATTGGTCAAAGGTTATAAATTTCTAATTAAACAAAATGAATTATTTCTGAAGGTCTTGTTCTTAAGGTTATGTACAGCATTGTAACTATAATTAGGGTATGATATACTTGAAATTTTTCTGACAGGGGCAGCTTAAGGGTTCTCACCACACAAAAAAGAAAGTGGTAACCATATGAGATGATATGGGCAGGTTAATTTGCTTAATTGTAGAGATTATTTTTTCAATGTACATGTACATCAAAATATCTACTTACATGCTTGTACACAATTTATTTCAATTATATTTCAATAAAGTTGAAAAAAGGAAAAATGAATGTTTTTCCAATGAATTTGTTAAAGTAGCTTCATTTTAAAATGATATCTCATAAATAAATCTATGGACCAATATTACTCATATATCTACAGATGCAAAATTCTTAAATGAATGAAGAATACAAATAAAGAAATATGTTTACAGTACTTCATCATGTTCAAGTAATTAATTCCAAAATTATATCTTACCATGAGTTAATTTAGTGATAAAAAGAGTACCAATGAACTAAACTTCTAAATCATTATTAATAAATCAGCAGATTGAAGAGACCTTTTATAGATTTTAAAATATTTTCCTAAATTAAAGTATTCCTAAAATAGAAGATACTTTTTCTTAAATAGAATCGAGAATAATTGTTTAAAAGCTATAATGAATATTACTTATACTAAAGAAAATTAAGAAAGTTTCTGCTGCATATAAAAACTATGACAAACATTATGAAAATCATCTCTAGTAATTTTCCTGTCTGAGGAATTTTTATCATTATCATAAAATAAGGAAAAGTAAATTAATTGATTTGGGAGTTTTTGTTTACTTTGATTTTTATTTTAATATTTATTTTTTAATTTTTTAATTTTTATTTTTTTACAGTGATGGAGGTTGAACTTCGGGACTCACATATCAAGTAAATTAATTGAAACGGGGAGATATTATCATTTTTTGCATAGGATAATATCTATACCTATAAAATTCAAGAAAATAACTGAAAAGTTCTTACAATGACTATAAAAGTTGTGCAATCTGGATGCATACCCAAAAATCACTTCAAAACATAATCACATAAAAATATAAAATGACTAGTTACAGATTTATGAAAATAAGTGAAGGATTTTTATATGTATGTAAATTTCAATGTAGAGCCAAATGATGCTCTTGGCATGGAAGAAATGTATATTTCACAACTCTCAAATCTTCCTTAATTAATGTTTAAAGAAATTCTAATGAAAACCCCATAGCACTTGAGAATTAACAAAAATATTCTATGGGTTTTCTGGAAAAATTAATAAAATTGTTCTTAATTATACCCAAGAATAAATCAAAAGTTAATAAGAAGGAACTTGCCTTTCAGGTTATTAAAATAAGAAAGTTATAATAAGACTAGAATTGTGTTCATATAGTCCATAGAGGAAGGAATCAGAATATATAGGCCTACTTCTTTGTTTTGTGCTTCACTTTACTGTGCTTTGTAGATACTGTGGTTTTTACAACCTGAAGGTTTGTGGCACCCCTGCAATAAGCAAGTCTATTAGTACCATTTTCCCAGCATCTAGGATGCTCATTAGCATTTTTTTAGCAATAAAATATTTTACTTATTTATTTTTCACAAAAATTAATTTTTATTACATATACTGCTCTATAGTTTCCAACTTATTGCATAAAATTATTTCCATATCAACACATACAAATCTATATTGTTATTATTTGAAAGGGTGAATAGAAGTCCACTATTAGGCTGTTTTCACTTTTAGAAATTGCTACATACAGCTTTATGCATACATGTATGGGGTTTTAATACATTTTTCTCTCTCCCTATTTCTCGCTCTCTTTTGTAAAAATTCTTTTCATTTTTCTGAATTTTACCACTGAGCCCTATCCCCAGACCTCTTATTATTTCTTTGGAATAAATCATCAGTGGTAGAATTACTGAATAAAAAAATTTTACTGGGCATGTTTTTTTCATGGTGAGCAAAGAGGACCTTCCCTCATACTAAATAATAATTTCAGGACCTCCAACAACTTTAGTAAAACAGAAACAATGTATTTTTTCATGTCAAAAGGGAAAAGAATTAAGAGGAAGTTTTCCCCAACAATCAGAGATATATGAAATCTTGGAAAAGAATTCTTTCCTCTGCCTAACATAATAAAACTGGCTGAGTGGAAACTTCGAATGAGTTTGCTATGTAAACTCTTTTATATTAAAATATGCACATTCTTTACAATTAATGCTATTGCCCACATAATAGACTATAGTGTAAACACAACTTTCACATGCACTGGGAAACAAAAACACCTGTGTTGTTTATTTTATTGTGATATTTACTTTATTGCATTGATCTGGAATTGAACCTGTAATATTGCCAAGGTGCATCTGTACACGAAATATATCATCATTCAGTAGTAATGAATGAAGTACCAATGAAAAAGTGCAGTACTTTTTCATTGAGAAAATAATCAAGAGTTTAAGACTACATTTATTGTTGTCAAAGATTGTAGAAAAACGTCTTTTCATGTACCACGGTTGGAGGGAAATGTAGTGGCATTTATCAAAAGTTTAAAGATGGTAGACCATTTGACAGAACCAAAAAAATCTCTTCACATTTCTTACATAATGAACTGATGACCTTATAAAGAACTTGAGAAGTATCAAATTCCCAGGAAAGGACTATTTAAAGTCACTCAGCTTTTGAGCATCACTTTCTTTTTGTTGATGATGTGGAGAATATCAGCAAAAAATAAAAACCAATACAACCTTACACAAAGTCTGACAAAGACTTACAGCTTGAGATTTACTCTTTGGTTTTATCTTGTCATAAATATTTACACTTGCAATTTTAATAAAATCAAAAGCACAATTATGTCAGTAATCAGTTTGCATTCTACTCATTTAAAATAATGCAATTAAACATGAAAGAATCAAAGGGACAAAATGATTAGCATCTCTGCATTATTCAGTTGATTCTTATAGTAATCAATCACAATATGATAACTTTTGGATAGCTTTGTTTATGACATTTCACTCTTTAACACCAAATCAATCTCCATCTGTTCAAAACAGTGCATTCTTCTAAACATTTTAACTCCTGAAAGAAAATATGAAGCAACAAAAAAATAAGATCATACTAATGGCAGTTTAGCCATAGTAAATTAACTGCAATTACATGTAGATAAAGTAGAAGTTCCTTCCTTTATTACCATCTATTATCCATCAATTTTGAACAGAATATCAATTTCTCAGAATTAGAGACAGAAACACATTTTGTTATTGTTGTTGAAGCACACCTTCTATTTTACATGGTTGCAGACTACCTAAATAAGATTAGTCAAATGCAATGAACATCTAAGTTGGTGATGGACTAAAAATTGCATCTATAATTATGGTTATTGTATTATGAAGTGTAACTCTTTGACATTAGTAGCTCAATTTTTTAAAAAATATTGATGAAAAAGTTCAAGCTACTAAATAGATTTAAAGTATTTTCAATTGAAACACCCATTTTGCTTCAAATAAGGTCCCCTAGTCAAAGAACCTTATTAAAGGGGTCAAGAGCACTTCATGAGTAGTGGGTTTTAGTTCTCTGATAGCTTCAGAATTATTCACACAAGTCAATCACATCTTTCTAATGGCAATTAGGAAGCATCCCACCCTCTTAATACTACAAACTCTGTTTTCCATAGCCCTTGCTGTTTACTCTATTCCTAAGTCCAACCCCCATGTGTTTCTGAATGGCATGCCTTGTTTTTTTCTCACCGAAAGTTGAGATCCTTTGTTTAGTGTCAGATTTTCTGCGTTTAGCAATTCCTATAACACGAGAGTGGAAATTTCTTCCTCACCATGGGGTAAATACTGAACAAACAAAATAATGAAGAAAATGTGGGTGAAATGTCAAGGAAAGACAATAATAAAATGCTGTACATTTCAGGAACAACTAATATATGTTTGGTAAATACTGACACTGGGTAAGCAGATAACTCATGAGACATGGTCAGAATTCATAATATTTTCTAAATACAAATATAAAGCAAGCAAGTTACATGTAGTACATGTTAAAGATAGAATAAATGGAATATATAATAGAACAATGAAGAGAGCTACTTAAATATAGAAAAGGATTTAAAAACTAACTCATAATTTAAAATCATGCTAGATCCAGTCTTTAGCTACGCCATTTTTAAATTGACCACCCATGCTGATACCAAATTTGATCCTGTTATGGTCCCACATGTGCTTTACTAACAAAATGTATATAAAATACACAGCTGTTCACCATTCTAGTTGGCAATCTACAGCTATATCCAGTCTTAGGCACTCTTATATAACTCTCCTTGAGAAAGATATGATGGTCCCAGGTAACATTTGTCCAATGCTCATCCTAAAAAATGTGTGCATGGATGCAGTGGTGCATGCCTGTAATCCTAATGACTCAAGAGACTGAGGCAGGAAGATCACAATTTCAAAGCCAGCTTCAGCCACTTAGCAGGCACTAACCATCTTAGTGAGATCTTGCCTCAAAATAAAAAATAAATGGATGGGGGTGTGGCTCATGGCAAAGAATTCCTGGGTTCAATTTCCAGTATCAAGGAAAAAAGCTGGTATTTTTATCTATACAGAGATAGGTAATGTGCATGGGAAGGTGACAATTATATATGATTCCTGTGTTGGTTATCTTTTCATCACTGTGACCAGAATATCTGACCTGAAGAACTTAAAGGAAGAAAGATTTATTTTGATTTATGGTTTCAGAGGTTACAGTCCATGCTTAGCTGTCTCCATTACTTTGGGCCCAAAGTGAGGTAGAACATGATGGCAGAAGGGTGACCTACTTCCTCCAACTAGGTCCCACCTCCTAAAAGTTTCCACCATCTCCCAAATAATGCCTTGTATTATGAATCTGCCAATTGATTAACCAAGTGATGGGGTTACAGCTCTCATGGTTCAATCGTTTCCTAAGAGTCTCACCTCTGAACATTGCTGCATGGGGACCAAGGCTTCAATACATGAGTTTTGGGGAGTCAATTCATATCCAAAGCAAAACAACTCCTGAATTAAAGTACTGTGGGATTGCCATTCCACTTGAGTCTTCTCCTGTGATGATCTTCTATCTATAGTCCCCAATTTCTCACTTTGTATTTTAAATTGATTTTTTAACATATATGATTTCAGCTAATTAATTTGTTCCTTGTGTTCTGGGATGACTTATCTAGTAGTGAATGTGGAGGTGAATGGTAAGTTCAAGGTCAGCCTTGGCAACTTAGCAAGATCTTGTCTCAAAAATAAATAAAATAAGAAAAAATAAAATAAAAAGGTCAAGGGATGTAGCTCAGTGGTAGAGAGCTCCTGGGTTAAAATCAATAATGAGTACTTAAAAAATTCAACATACAATATTAGCAATCTTACAGGATATCAAAAGAACAAATTCACAGTGAGTGAGTGGCATTTATTTCACAGATGCAAGGACAATATGGTGATAGAAAAATCTACTAATTTAATTCATCATCATAGAAGGTCTAAGAAAAATTTTGATTGACACTATATAAATACTGGAATTCATGTGGCACAACTGAACAAACTATTCATTTAAAAGTTAACAAAACAAGGGTGCATGTATATATTTTTTATTTAATTTTTTGATTCATTGAACACAAATGGAGTACAGCAATTGTTTTTCTGGTTGTTCACTGAGTAGAGTCACCCCATCTGTGCATTCATACATGTACACAAGGCAATGATGTCTGTCACGCATATTGTTATTATTCTTACCGCCCAACCTCAACCCCATCCCTCCCTTCCCTCTATGCTCTCTATCCTTTCTCCATTCTTGCCATCATTCCACCCCACATTATGCATCATCATTCACTTATCAGAGAGACCATTCGGCCTTAGGATTTTTGGGATTGGCTAATCTCACTTAGCATAATAGTATCCAACATCATCCATTTACCTACAAATGCCATAATATTATTCTTCTTTATGGCTGTGTAATATTCCATTGTGTATATGTGCCACAGTTTCTTTAGCCATTCATCTACTGAAAGGCTTCTAGGTTGGTTCCACAATCTAGCTATTGTAAATTGAGCAGCTATAAACATTGATGTGGCTGCATCACTGTAGTAATTTGATTTTAAGTCCTTTGGGTATAGGCCAAAGAGTGGGATAGCTGGGTCAAATGGTGGATCCATTCCAAGTTTTCTAAGGAACCTCCACACTGCTTTCCAGACTGACTACACCAACTTGCACTCCCACCAGCAATGTATGAGTGTACCCTTTTCCTCACATCCTCGCCAACACCTGTTGTTGCCTGTATTCTTAATAAAAGACATTCTAATTGGGGTAAGATGAAATCTTAAGGTGGTTTTGATTTGTATTTCTCTTATGACGAGGGATGTTGAACATTTTTTTCGTAAATCTGTTGATTGCTTGTAGATCTTCCTCTGTAAAGTATCTGTTCATTTCCTTGGCCCATTTATTGATTGGGTTATTAGTATTCTAGGTGTAAAGATTTTTGAGCACTTTGTAGATTCTGGAGATTAGTGCTCTATCTGAAGTGTGTGTGACAAAGATTTTCTCCCACTCTGAAGGCTCTCTCTTCACATTGCTGATTGTTTCCTTTGCTGAGAAAAAGCTTTTTAGTGTGACTCTATCCCAATCATGGATTCCTGCTTTTATTTCTTGTGCTTTGGGAGTCATGTTAAGTAAATCTGGTCCTAGGCCAACGTGATTAAGATTTGGACCTATTTTCTCTTCTATTAGGTGCAGGGTCTCTGGTCTAATTTCTAGGTCCTTGATCGATTTTGAGTTGAGTTTTGTACAGGGTGAGAGATATGGGTTTAGTTTCATTTTGGTGCACATGGATTTCCAATTGTCCCAGCACCATTTGTTGAAGAGGCTGTCTTTTCTCCATTGTATGTTTTTGGCTCCTTTGTCAAGTATGAGATACCTGTAGTTATGTGGGTTTGTCTCTGTGTCCTCTATTCTGTACCATTGAAATACCTGTCTATTTTGGTGCCAATACCATGCTGTTTTCGTTACTATTGCTCTGTAGTATAGTTGGAGGTCTGGTATTGTGATACCCCCTGCTTCACTCTTCTTGCTAAGGATTGCTTTAGCTATTCTGGGTCTCTTATTCCTCCAAATGCATTTCATGATTGCTTGCTCTATTTCTATGAGGTCCATCATTGGGATTTTAATTGGAATTGCGTTGAATTTGTATAGCACTTTTGGAAGTATGGCCTTTTCGACAATATTAATTCTGCATATCCAAGAACATGGGCGATCTTTCCATCTTCTCAGATTCTCTTTAACTTCTTTCTTTAGTGTTCTGTAGTTCTCATTGTAGAGGTCTTTCACTTCTTTTGTTAGATTGATTCCCAAGTATTTTATTTTATTTTTTTGAGGTTATTGTGAATGTGGTAGATTTCCTACTTTCTCTCTCAGAGGATGCATCATTTACGAATAAAAATGCATTAGATTTATGAGCATTAATTTTATATCCTGCTACTTTACTGAATTTATTTATGAGTTCCAGAAGTTTTCTGGTGGAGTTCTTAGGGTCTTCTAAATAGAGAATAATGTCATCAGCAAATAGGGATAGTTTGAGCTCTTCTTTTCATATTTGTATTCCTCTAATTTCTTTGGTTTGTCTAATTGCTCTGGCTAGAGTTTCAAGAAAAATATTGAATAGTAGTGGTGAAAGAGGGCATCCCTGCCTTCTTCCAGTTATCAGGGGGAATGCATTCAATTTTTCTCCATTTAGAATGATGTTAGCTGTGGGCTTAGCATAGATAGCCTTTATAATGTTAAGGAATGTCCCCAGTATCCCTATTTTTTCTAGTGTTTTGAGCATGAAGGGGTGCTGTATTTTATCAAATGCTTTCTCTGCATCTATTGAAATAATCATGTGGTTCTTGACTTTAAGTCTGTTGATGTGGTGAATTACATTGATTGATTTCCGGATATTGAACCATCCTTGCATCCCTGGGGTGAAACCCACTTGATCATGGTGCACTATTTTTTTAATATGCTTTTGTATGCAATTTCCTAAAATTTTGTTAAGAATATTTGCATCTATGTTTATTAGGGATATTGGTCTGAAATCTTCTTTCCTTGGTGTGTCCTTCTCTGGTTTTGGTATCAGGGTGATATTAACTTCATAGAATGAGTTTGGAAGGGTTCCCTCCTCCTCTATTTCATGAAATACTTTGAGGAGTATTGGAATGAGCTCTTCTTTGAAGGTCTTGTAGAACTTGGCTGCAAATCCATCCAGTCCTGGACTCTTCTTTGTTGGTAGGCTTTTGATGACTTCTTCTATTTCATTGCTTGAAATTGATCTATTTAAGTTGTGTATGTCCTCCAGATTCAGTTTGGATGGCTCATATGCCTCTAGGAACCTGTTGATGTCTTCCAGGTTTTCTATTCTGTTGGAGTATAAATCTTCAAAGTAACTTCTTACTATGTTTTGTATTTCGATTGTGTCTTTTGTAATATTTCCATTTCCATCACGGATTTTAGTAATTTGGAGTTTCTCTCTCCTTCTCTTTGTTAGTGAGGCTAAGGGTTTATCAATTTTGTTTATTTTTTCAAAGAATCAACTTTTTGTTTTGTCAATTTTTTGAATTGTTTCTTTTGTTTCAATTTCATTGATTTCTGCTCTGATTTTGATTATTTCCTGTCTTCTACTACTTTTGGTGATGAGCTCTTCCTCTTTTTCTAGGCTTTGAGCTGTAATGTGAGGTCATTGATTTGTTGACTTTTCATTCTTTTATTAAATGCACACCAAGCAATGAATTTTCCTCTTAGCACTGCTTTCATAGCATCCCAGAGATTTTGATATGTTTTATCTTTGTTCTCGTTGACCTCTAAGAATCTTTTAATTTCCCCCCAAATGTCTTCTGTTATCCATGCATCATGCAATAGCATATTATTTAATCTCCAGGTCTTGGAGTAGTTTCTATTTTTAACTTTTTCATTGATATCTAATTTCATTCCATTATGATCTGATAGTATACATGGTAGTATCTCTATGTTTTTGCATTTGCTAAGAGTAGCTTTGTGGCATAACATATGGTCTATTTTAGAAAAGGAGCCATGAGCTGCTGAGAAGAAAGTGTATTCGCTTTTTGATGGATGGAATATTCTATATAAGTCTGTTAAGTGATTGTGTCATTGAGTCCTATGGTTTCTTTGTTCAATTTTTGCTTGGAAAATCTGTCCAATGGTGAGAGAGAAGTGTTAAAGTCTCCGAGTATTATTGTGTTTTGGTCTATTTGGTTCCTGAGATTGAGAAGGATCTGATTGACATACATGGATGCACCATTGTTTGGTGCATAAACATTTATGATTGTTATGTCTTGCTTATTTATGCTTCCTTTAAGCATTATGAAATGTCCTTCTTTATCCCTTCTGACTAACTTTGCCTTGAAGTCTGCTTTATCTGAAATGA
>JAJEJO010005090.1:0-15863 GCA_020662805.1 Glaucomys volans | reverse complement strand
TATAAACCAAGGAGAGGGATAGCTGGGTCAAATGGTGGTTTCATTCCAAGTTTTCCTTTGTCCATTTTTAACCGGTTTGTTTGTCTTCTTATTGAATCATAAGAGTTCTTCACATATTCTAGATACAAGTTCCAGTCAGATAAATGATTTGCAAATAGCTCTCTCTCATTCTGTGATTCATCTTTTCATTTTATTGACAACATTCTTTGACATAAAGGTATTTTAATTTTGATGAAGTTCTTTTTTTTTCCCCTTTTCTTTCATCCCTTCCACTTTTGGTGACCTGTTTAAGTCATTGAACCTGAGGTCATGGAGACAGTATGTTTTCCTCTAAGAGTTTTATGGTTTTAGCCCTCATAGTTAGATCTACTAGACATATTGAGCTAATGTTGTGTGTAGTCTGAGAAAGAGGACCATCTTTGTTCTTTGTAGGTAAATATCCAGATGCTCTACCATTTGTTGAAAAGACTTTTTATTTTCCCATTGAATAGTCTTGCAATTCTTGTCAAAAGCAATTTGTCTTTTAAAAGTATATAGTGACCATATTGTTATTAAATAAATTCACCATGATCTATAATAGGGCTCCTGAGCTTATGCCAATCAATTGATCAACCAACTATTCATCAATTGGCAAAAATAAGGGCTGATTTCAGATTCTCACTTTCTCTCCATAGACCTCTATGTCTATCCTGGATTACGATTCCGTCTCAATTTCTGTAGCTTTGTAGTAGATTTTACCCAGACCTATGAATCCTCCACCTTTGTCCTTTTGAAGATTGCTTTGCCTATTTTGGATTTGTGGCATTTCCACATTGAAATTTTAGCATCAACCTGCCAATTTCTACAATAAACAAGCCAGCTGGGATTTCTGACAGGTATCACACCGAATCCATAAACCAACTTGAGGATTATTGCCCTCTTGGAATCCTTAGATCAGCAATGATGTCCTTCACCTATTGGGTCCTCTGTAGTGTCTTTCAGTGGTGCCCTGAAGCTGGTGTCTCTTGCGTCCTGGGGTGGGACTCCCCATCGTCTGCTCTCTGGCTCACACTGAAGAGGCTGATCCAATACTTGCTGTATGATATTTTCTTTGCAGTCCTCCTCCTCCACAGCAGCTAAGTCCACTGTGACTCCTGGTGGCCCTGAACATGAGCTAGCGCCTCTGCTGAATGTGCTGTGTCCTGTCACTGGTGATGGCGAGGACACAAGCACTATGCTGAGTGGTTTCTCATCTACTATTTCAGTTTCCCTCCAAACATCCCGTGAGCTAAGAAAGGTCACTTCTGTGTCACAGATGGAAAGCTGAGGTCCATAGTGGCACACATCTAAAAAGAGAAGAGCACATAGTTGAATCCTGGTATCCAGGACACCAAACTTCAGTTGCCTCGTCCTCCCTCCGTGCCATCTCCCAGGTGACTGTAGAATTTTGCCAAAAACCTGCTCTTACATTCCTGTTCACTTTGGCTGACCCCTGTGTGTCCTGGGGGAGTACTTACAACTTGGCCCTGGCTTGCTGGGGTTCCTTCTCCAAATAACCAGAACAGCAGCTGTCTTCATTCTCAGCAGCGTTTTATAATTTTCATCCTTGGGACAAAACTTTTGTTTGAGAACCACACCCTTGCTCAACTCAAAAAACATATCAGGCCTCATCAGAGGATATGACTGTATATGTATCCCAGGGTTGAAGCATCAACAAGACCCACTGAAACAGAATTCCAGGGGTTTGAGGGACTTGTGAGGAATCAAGGAATCTGGTTTTTAATGAGAACTTCAGGTGATTTCTATGAGGAGGATAACCTGAGAAATAATGAAGTAATGAACTCATCCATCCACACATCCACCCATCAACCATCCATCCATCCATTAATCAATCCATCAACCATTCATCCATCTACCCATCCATCCATCCATCCATCCATCTATCCATCAACCATCCATTCATCCATACACATACATACATACATCCACACATCCACACAATCCATCCATCCATCCATCCATCCTTCCATCAATCCATCAACCATCCATCCACCCATCCAACTGTCCACCCATCCATCAACCATCCATTCATCCATTCATTCATCCATCCATCCTTCCACCCATCAACAATCCATCCATCTATCCTTCCAAAATCCATTAATCATCCATTCATCTATCCATCCATTCATCCATCTAACCATCCATCCAAACATATGTCCATCCACGCATCCATCCATCCATCCGTCCACACATTCATCCATCCATTCATCTCCTCATCTTTGATACGGAGTGGTACCAGCATCCAGCTTATGTGGCTGTTGTAAAGAGTAAATGAGAATATGCGTGGGAAGTGCTTAGAAGAGCATCAGAAGAGCTGATTAGAATTTGCATTTGGGCAGCTCCCATGACCTTTGTGTCCTCCAGGCTCTTAAGGATATGTCAGAAACAGACAGACAAGGCCCTGCCTTCCCAGGATGACCACAGAGCTGGAATAAGCACATGTTTCGGCATCAGACAAGACTGGATTAAATGGTCACCTTGCTCTTATACTCAGATGTGAGCATGGACTAACTGGTGACCTTCTCAAATCTGAAATGGGGATAATGATAAAAGTATTGTTATTAAATAAAAATCAGAATTAAATAAGATACGTAAAGCGCCTTGTATTAAGGGAATGCTTAGGTTTATTTTTTCTCTTCTGTGTTCTCTTTGAAAGAAATTAACATTGCTGACTTGTCGAAGTGGACAAATAATTGTAATAGTGATACTGATGGCGGCCATGGATTGAGGGCCTACTATGTGCCTAGTTATTTACATTAACTCTCTGTTTCTAGGACTAAGAAACAGATACTTGTATGGTACTTATCCCACGCCACACACTGTTCTTAGCAATTATGCTGCTAACTATCTCACTTCAAGCTCACAGCTGTCATAAGATTTTGGCATAATTATTACCCCTATTTTAGTATAGAGGAGACCAGGGCTCAGAGAGGCAAAGCCCCTTGCCCCAGGCTGCACAGCTAGTGAGTGGCAGAGCCGGAATTTGAAGCCATGTGTCTTTGACTCTGGGGACATGCTTAATGGCCATATTACAGGCTTCCCACAGAGAGGGCTGGCCAATTCTGAACCCAGGAAGGCTTCACCCACTATCCCTGCACGCTAAGTCCATTCCACTGAGTCCTGTGATGAAAACATGTCCAAACTTTCCGAACCCCCCGCGCACGGCCTGCAGAGCCAGCTTGCAAAGTTCTCCCACAGCCTGAGAATCTGGAGAGCCCTTGGAGAGTCCAGCGGCCCCTTCTCCCTGGGCACAAGAGGAGCAGGAGCGGGTGGGAGGCAGGGTTGCTTATTTCCCGGAGCCACTCCGCACACAGCAGCAGGAAGATGAGCAGGCCATTGACCCGGCAGGAAGCCAGTTGCACTCGGTGGTCAGCAGCGCGGGGAGGGCAGAAACGGGAGGCACCACCCGGGTGTCCCTGAGGGCGCAGATCATCCTGGAGACAGAGGCACCGGTTCAGCATCCTAACATTTTTTTTGCTTATGAGATCTGCGCCAGGGCATCCTGATGGATGAAGCCCCATGGCGTCTGTAGCTGTGTGCGTGTGCATGCGTTTGCATGTGTGGGTGTGCACGTGTGTGTGTGTGTGTGTGCATGTGTGTGTGTGTGAGAACCCCGTTTCCTCTGTCCTGATGGCCTTTGTAAATCATCTCTTCCAGCCAATGAACTCCAGGGCGGCCTGGCTGGGCCCGGAGATGCTAAGTGAGGCCATTCTTCTTTCTTGGTGGCTGCAGCCCTGCGGCTGGGGTGCCTGGAAGTTGGGAGCTGATCTGACTTGGATCTATGGGGACAAGAGAGATGCCCCAGTCCTGGGAGGAGGAAAACCAAGAGGTGCATGGGAAGGACCACCATGGGGCCATGTCTCCTGGACTGGGCTGGGAACTGTCTTCTGGCCAGTAGTCAGACCCACGGGACAGGACCTGGGGGATCCCTGCCCCTCTCCTGCCCTGGGAAAGTCACAGTGTTTGGGATCCTGTCCCAACCAGGGTGCTGCTTGGGTGTGCTGGAGGTTGGATATGGTTTGTCCTCTCTGAAACACAGCTGAAATTTAGCTCCCAGTGTGGCAGTATTGGGAGCTGGAGGGCCGTCCAGAGGTTAGGTTGTAAGGGGGACCGGTACCTTTCCAAGGGACTGAGTTAATTCTCCCAGTAGTGAGTGAATTCTAGTCATCTAGGAACTGATGAGTTACAGCAAGAGCGGGATGTCATAAAATGAGGCTGCCCCTCATGTTCCGTCTCCTTCAACTGTGCCCTCTTGCCATTCGGCCGTGAGCTGAAGCACCACGAGGTCCTTGTCAGAGGCCCAGCAGATGCAGCTGCCTGACATTGAACTTTCAACCTTCAGAACTCATGAGCTGAATGAACCTCTTTCCATTATAATGACCCAGTCTCAGGTTTTCTGTTATAGCAACAGAAAATGAACTAAAACAGGGTAAAATGGTCCCCCCAACCTGGTTTAGTTCCACTTTTCCCAGTTGCTGATCACAGCAAGACACCTGCAACACTGCACTTCCTTAGAGAATGCTTTCAGAAATATGATTGCTTCGTGATAAAAAGCTGCTAAGCATTTTAACTTAGCCAAGTATCCTTTCCATACACAATTATTAGCTCAATTCTTTTGCATAAAGTGATGCATCAATTTAGTTAAATAATTGAACCAAATTAGGCAATCTATTTTTTTTTCCTTTTTCCTGCATCTGAGTTGGTTTATTGTGTAATTTGGAACATTTTATGTCGTACACATAACTGAAGTAATGATTAGGGATAGATTCATTTTTAATCCATTAGCCAGTCGGACTGGTTAAAAACACCAGTATGGGAGTCAGACACACCAGAGCTACATCTTAGCACTTTCATTTCTAGCAGTGTGATTTGGGGAAAATTACTGAGCCTCTCTGAAGCCTCTCAAGCTTCATTTTCCCCACGTGTAGAATGAGAACGATAATATTCAGATGGACTCTATTGGACTGTGGAGGTTCATTGAAATAACATGGATAACAAGTTTAGCCCATGTTGGCCCAGGGTCGGTTCTCAGCTGAGTGCTGGTCATGACTCTCGTGATGGTCACTGACATTCTCCCCTTAGAAGGAAGTGATTACCAGGTGGACTGTCAAACCTCCTTCCAGCCTTCGGGGCTCAGGGAACGTCAGACTTTGGTATGCACACATGGGCGGTGTCTATTAGAGGTAAAGGATGCTCTTGCTGTGGCAGCTGTATGCAAACCACTGATCCGGCGATGTCCCCAAGCCCACTGTACCTGCCTTTGGGTTCTTTATTTGTCGAGTTTAATTATAGGTGATGACATCCTCTGTAACTCTCGGGCTGCCGCTGTGCTCAAGAGCGAGAGTGTGGCATGTGCACCTCTGGGCACGTCATTAGCAAGGTCTTCAAGCTGAGAGGCCAGAGACCTGTGGCTTCCCAGGGTCAACGCGATTCACAGCCACCTCAGCCCTCACCCCTGAGTGCTGAGTGGTGATGGAGGCTTGGGAGGCTGGCTCTGGATGTCCACGCCTGCGTGATGCTCTCAGGCTAACATGCCCTTGTGCTACTCACTCTGCATTTGTGCTTAAAGTAAAGCAGACCTTGTACCCGGAGAGCCTGTCTCCTTTTGTGAGATTCAGTGACAACACAAACCCCACACCCTCCCCGGTGGTCTGGGAACTGTTGAGATTTGCAGCTGGAAATATCTGGTAACTTGAGGGAAATTAGTCTCCTGAGCCTCAGACAGAGGCTTAGGACAGAGATTAGAAACAGCTCTCAGAGTAGTCAGTAATTAAATGAGATAATACATGTCAAATGCCTAGAACAAAGCTTGTATAAAATTCTTAGGGTAGCACCCTGGGCTGGGTCTAAGCAAGGGGAGGTTTTCCACAGGCGTCTCTCTGGCCTATCAGGGACCATCCTGGGGTCAGGAATGAAACCCTCAGTTAGCTACAAGCTTCCCCTTCTCCAGCATTTAGCTGTCTCTGGACTCTGATGAGGGGCTTCCTAATCTGCAGACATGGCATGAGTCTCGGGAGGCCACCCCCTGCCTGGTGTCTGGCAGATGGCTGCAACATTGTAAGGTGGAACTACAGGGCCCACGTCAGCAAGCCGTTAGGTACACCTGGGAGATGTGACCAAGTCACACAGGGCAGACCCGGCCAGGAAGCGTGGACCTCAGCCTCTGGGCAGTGGGCAGCCCTGGGAGGTTTCTGAGTGTGAACAAGTGTGATCAGATGCATGTCGCGTCTACACTAACGCCATGATGGTGACTGACAGCCACATTCTGAGCTTAGAATGTCGGACTGCTGGCCTGTGCTGGATGGACCGAGGGGAGGAATGGTTGGGATCTTTCCTGACTGGACACTTGATCCTCAATTCAGAGGGGATGGTGACAGTGGACTGGACACACCGACCAGCTCAGAGTGCACATGGGACAGTTCTGCCACTCACCCCATCCCTCCTGAGCTTAGGAAATGCCCACCAAAGCCATTTCATCCCTGCGTCAGCACAGCCCGAGAAGTCACGGCTGGTGACAGAGGAACCTGAATTCAGTCTGCAGGGTGGTGTAGGCCATTTGCAGCTGGGTGCTAACGTCCCTGGGAGGATGGATTTGGAAGTGTCTCAGGCGGGGACGTTGCACAGATCCATGCCCGAAGCAGCTGATTGGAGACACTTTTCTCCTGGGTAGTCTGGGCTTTCCTGACCCGAGGCTCCCCATTCTTTCTGGTGGAAACCTGGGAATGTTGTTTCTCTTCCACAAATCCGTCTCTTCCCGCCACCACCAATCTCTCACTACGGAAGTCAGGAACCAGTGTGTCCTCACAGACCTCTCTGCTGGTCTTACTGCATCAGTCCATGTCTGGTTACTATAACACAACACCCGAGGCAGGATATTTATCACGAAGGAGGCTTATGTTGCTCACAGTTTTGGAGGCTTGAGGACACGGTGCTGGCCTCTGCTTAGATCTGGCGAGGACCCTCTTCTCTGGGTCACATCAGGGTGCATCTCATCGTGGTGGGACTTGGCGGGTGGGAATAGGAGATCACATCTGGAAGCCCGAAGCCAAGGAGATTGGAGTACCACACAGCCTTCCTGAGGACCCCTTACTGGGTCTCCCTCTTAACATCACCACCCTGGGACCAAGCTCCTCACATGTAAGCCCCTGGGGACGTGCTCAAATCACGTCCAAATCATACCACTGACCAGTCACCAAGCTGCCAGAACAAATCCCCAGGAGCTCTTAGATCCACCCCCATTGCCACTGCAAGGCAGGTGTCATTCTGCTCAGACGAGGGCTGACAGACACCTGAGCTCTCCCTGCCCGGCTCTTGCTTCTCCCAGTTCTTAGTCTTCACAGCAGGAACACCACCTGCAGGACTCAGTGTGATGCACACTCCCTGGAGCAGACCCGGAGCCCACGTCCTGCAGTCCAGACAGCTCAGTCCTGGCCCTGTCCCCATGCTTTGTTCTCCAGCTGTCACTCATCACACATATTATCCATGCCACACCCTCACCCGGGTCCCCAAGGCACCAGCCTCTTTCAGGTTCTTCCAGGACATTGATTCCTCCACCTGTCACTGTGACAGGTACCCCCTGTCCCTTTCCATGTCCCCACCAACATGTGGGGCTGGGAAGCGAGGGCCCACTTCCCCAGGAGTCCTCTAGGGCTGGCTCTGCTGTCCCCACTGCGATGGATGGACTTTCCAATGCTGCCCTTCTGGGGGCATTGACTGACATAAATCAAAGCTCAGTTCACGTGAAGGGAAGCCCCAGCTGGCTTCTGCGACAGGATCATGAAACACTTCCCGCCCAGGGAAGAGACTCCTGCAAAATGCAAAATGATCTAACCCTCCACCAAGGAAGCCTGGCTTTGTCACTTCTGCTGGCATTTCCCCGGGAGTGGCCCTGGCCCTGGGCTCACCTGGACTACCTCCCAGGTGCCTGCCACTGAGGTGGAGATTTAGGGCTCCTGAGGGAGGCAGAGAAATGGACTTTATTGAGTGCCTACTGTGTACCAGGCACATTCCTGCAACATACCGTTTTAACCATCACAGTTGGTGGGGCCCTCGGTATCGTCCCCACCACATGACCTCTTTCCCATTTGCTTTCTGAAATGGAGTGCTAACTATTGCCATATAGCAAATGACCATGAACTCAGCAGCTCACAACAAGCTCGTTATCTTAACATTTCTGCAGGTCAAGGGTCTGGACACAGTCGAACCAGATCCTCTGCCCAGGGTCTTCCAAGGATGCAAAGTGCTAGCCAAGTCAGTGGTCTCATCTGGGGTTCAAGTGGGGAAAGATCTACTTCCGAGCCTGTGGGTGGTGGGCAACAGTCCATTCCTAGTGGATCACAGAACTGAGGATCCAGCTGCCCACTTCTTCTTGGCCAGAGACCCTCCCTTTCTTGACACAGGGGCCGTCCCAGGTGGCCACTTTCTTCTTCCAAACCTGAGAGAGAGAGAGAGAGCTGTGAAGCAAGGAAGAGGTTGCAGCCTAAAGTGACATCATCACAGAGGTGACAGGATCCCACTGTCCCTGCTGTATTTGTTGGGTAGAAGACACTCAGAGCTCCTGCTAACACAGAGAGGGGAGGATGTATCCCACAGGCTTGAGTTTAAGGTGTGGCGATCACAGAGCCACCCTGGAGCTGAGCTACCTGCCCCACGAGGTGAAGGGGCTCAGGGTCACTCACTGGTTGGCCATGGAGCTGGGACTGGATAGCAGGGCTGTGCCTAGGCTCTGCCATCCTCTCAGTTGGTTCCCAGCCTGCAGAGTCCAAAGCCAAGCTCCAAGCTCTTGCTGGGGGACGCTGACCTTGCTGCCTGGGCCATTCGTTCATCCTCAGGGCTGCTGAGGATCATCAGCACCCAGTCATTCAACCAAGGAAGGAAAGGGAGGTGGTTCTTCAAGGGACAACTGTGGGGTTAGGGTTAGGGTTAGGGTTAGGGTTAGGGCAACAATCCCCATTGTGTTCAGTTTGGTTTTCCTTTAGGAGCCTCCTTCCTCATTTTCCAGACTTATTAACACTCCTTGAGCCAGGAAGGACTGGTTCCAGCTGGAGAAAGGGTCACCTTTTTCTGGTTCACACACATAAGCCCCTACGGGCCTGAAGCACCTTGATCACAATTTTCAGAACCGAGCCTTCTGAGAACTGGGGTACTGTCAGAATTTGCCCAAGCCGATACTGAGCACAGGCAACTCAGAGTCTTAAAAACCAGCCGACAACTACCCAGTTGCAGAAATTCTGCTTTCAACGTGCTGTGCCTAAATTCCCGAGTCCACATACAGAATCATTTTGCCTCAGAACGTGCAGCTCCAGCTGCCATGTGCCTTTAAATCAACCTTAAAACCCAGAGCCAAGACTGGACTCAATGATGATTTTCAGAGAAAACGGTCGTGCTAGGCGGTGGGTATTGAAAAGCCACCTTTAAAGGATGTGATCAACACCAGCTGTGGTCCAAGAAACCCCACCCATCCAGGGACTGTCTGAGGTGAGGTGCATGCACGACTGTGCTCTGTCCCCGACAAATCACCTCCTTCCAAATGCAGAGTCTGGCAGACACAGAAGTGGTTCTCAAGGAGAGGCCCCTAGACCCCCAGCTTGGAACAGAGTCCTTCACAAAATTGCAGATTCTCAGTTGCTATCCACTGTTGTAAAGTGGAACAGGATCGGCTTGTGGGGGTAGGAGGATGAGTGCAACGGCGCTAACATCATGCCGGGAGCTTGAGTTCTGAAGACCAGGCTCGGTTTCATGCGGAACAAGCAAGCATATATAGCAGACATTCACTAATCACAATTGCCAACAGCTGTCAACACCCCCGTGCCATGCTCCCAAGCATGCTTGTGCTAGGCTCGTGATTGGCTCCTGGTCAGATCAATTAAGGGAAGAGAAAGCGCCTGAGCTCTGTATCCTCAGGCACTCCTACAATCCACACCTACTGAATCCAAGCGTTTTAGGAGAGAAAAGACCAGGAATCTGAATTCTAGCAAGTCCCCAGGTGGTTTTAGTGTTTGGTGCCCTTGTGGACCACCACTGTGTGAGGCTGGCAGTATTTTAAGGGTCCCTGGACTTCTGAAATCTGTGGCTCTTAACTCTCAAGGCAGAATACATTTTTTAACCAGATCACTCTAAGTTTTGGTCTCCAGGAAAAACCTCTGGAGATGCACTCAGCAGAGAGAATCTCCTTGTCCCTCATGGTCCTTTAGATACTTGACAGGGATTCCTTGGCCCACCCCATTTCTCCCAATTTCCTGACAGCTCCAACGGACATCAACAGGAACTCTTAAGTCCACCATGTATCAAAACCAGGCGGAAGATTTGAAAGTGACACCTACCTGGTCACATGGTGGCTTGCCGGCTTCAGTAGCTCCAAATCTCATGTCCTCACACCACTGCTTTCAACAGGTAGGAAGTGGAGGTCAGGGACTTGATGGGGAGGTAGGGGCCATGATGGTAAGAGGTCTCCTGGGACCCTCTCTCCCTTTATCAGGAAGGGAAATCTTACCTAGGGATCACCTAGCAGTCTTCCCTGTGCTGGGTCACAGGACCCTCCTAGCCACAAGGGAGTCTGGCAGAGTGAGGACGTGTTGGTTAAGTCAAACATGCTTCATCTCCTGCAGTGCATTCTAACATAAGTGAGTTTCTGCTAGTAATAAAGAGCATGCCCCCATTCAGACTCAGGTGGACCAGGTGGGCCTCTGGGTGGTTTTGATTAAGGACCAGAAAATACAGAGAACCGTTGATGTAAATGCCAAGCCACTACCAAGTAAAGGCCAGCATGACATCTCTTCCATGGCATCACTACTACATTGTCCCAGCTAGAAGCAATCGTCTCTTTGCCACCCCTGCCACTGCTGCTCACCATCTTGGCTTAACTATTAGATTCAGCATTTTTTAAAATGACATCAATGCTAAGGACCCACCCAGGACCAATTACACTGGAATCTTCACAAATGGAAGATTTGTTCTTTGAAATGTCCCCAAGGGATTTGAATGTAGAGCCACTATCTTAAAATGTTTTAGTTCATCGCCCAAGCGAAGGTACTAGTTGGTAAAATGAGGCTATGTGACAGCAGAAAATGCCCCAAACTCACTGGCTCAGCATGCAAATATTTCTTTCTTCAGTTTGCTTGTCAACATGAGTGAGATGGTGACCTGTGCTTGGCTCATCACACAGGATCTCTGCAGCCAAGCACACTCTGTGATCAGCATGGCTGCGGGAGGGAGGCTGGCCCTGAGCACTGGTCATGCAGTTCTCTCATGCGGAAGTGGCAGATCACTCCCAGGCCGCTCCATTGGCCAGAGCAAGCCTGTGGCTGCCCCCAGCAGGAGACAGGGAAAGGCAAGGCACCAGGGCCTCGCTCACAACTAGGGGAATGAAGTTCATGGAGCAGAAATATGTATCTTAGGACCCTTTCACCAGAATGGACTCACGGAACATTTGCAAAATAAGAAAAACATCACAAAAATTCAATTGTAAAAAAATGTGGAAAATAGAAAAAACCTATCGTCTGTTTCTGCCATTGCCCCGCCACCATCTCTGCTTTCCTTCTCTCAGTGACAGTGATTTCTCTCGATGGTGGGCCTGTTCCCTTCAGAGACTTCCTACACACACACACACACACACACACACACACACACTTTGGTTTTCTCTTTTCTCTTGTCTCCAGATACGGGATTGTGCATGAGCACTCCAGTTTCTAGCGAGGTCCAATCGATCCCTAGTGCACCCAGAGGAGATTCATCAATTTGTCAGAACTGCCCCCCAGGTGAGCGCTCCAGGTCAGACACCCACCCACCAGTCTGCAGTGCAAGAATGAGCTCTGGAACAGGCTGAGCTCCAGGTGTCAGTGCCAGAAACGCTGAATAAGCAGGAGCCGCCGGTCACCCTTCCCAAGGGATGTTTTAAGAACAAACTGAATAAGCTGAGTAAGGTGGCCTGTCATCCCAGTGACTTGGGAGGCTGAGGCAGGAGGATCATGAGTTCAAAGCCAGCCTTGCATTCGCTGAACGAAAACGAGGCCCTTAGCAACTCAGTGAGACTCTGTCTCAAAATTAAAAAAAAATTAGAAAGGGCTGGGGATGTTGCTCAGTGGTTAAGCACCCCTGGGTTCAATCCCTCGTAGGAAAGAGGGGGGAGGGAGGGAGAAAGAAAAGAAAGGAAGGAAGGAAGGAAGGAAGGAAGGAAGGAAGGAAGGAAGAAAGAAAGGAAGGAAGGAAGGAAGGAAGAAAAGAGGAAGGGAATAGATAAATGTCAAGCAATTGACATTTATCTTGGTAGGAGCCTGTAAGGCAGGCAGGACTGATTTTCATGAAACAGGACCAATGTCACTAATGTGCACCCCACAGCTGTGGCACAGGGGAGGCCCCAGGTAAGCATCTGGAAGGAAAGGAGGGAGGAGGAAGGGGGAGGGTGCATTCTTGGGAAGGAGGGAGCCAGAGACAGAGGGAAAAGAAGACTTATTCCAGAAAACAGGATGAACGTAAAAGCTGTCTAGTGTGAGTTCTAGATTTTCCAACAGTGGGAAATGTGGCAAGGCAGAGGAGATGGGTCATGAACACGCTCCTAAATGGCATGTTTAAATGGAAGTGGTCTCCAGGCAAGGAAACGATGAGAGAAGATCCAGGAAGAATGGAAAGTGGCTGGCTTCTGGTGGAGGCTAGTTAACATGAGGGGAAGTGGAAGACAGCATTGATCTTAGATGGAGAAACAAGGGGAGAGGGATTATGCTAACTGACCACTTAAATGCATGTAAAACGTTCACTTCTTCACACTTAGGAGTCTGGAGTGGGGAAGTGGCAGGGAATAGAGCCCTTGTGCTTTGGCACAAATGTGTGCTGATGATCTTAGTCTCAAAAAGAAAGGAAAAATTGTTTATGGATTGAGATTCTGTTTGCTCTTGTATTGACTAGGCTAATCACTTGAGTGTGAGGCTTTATCTTGATCTGTATCCTCAAGTAAATAAATGTTAAATGGTTAAATAAAGTGTTGTTATTGGTTTGATTATACCATGTCCTACACATTGTTGTCAGGATCTGGTAAGGAATATAAGGCCTACACTCAAGAAAAATGATTTTTACTTCACCCACAGGCTGAATGACATTGGAGAAGTTACTCAACCTCTCTGTGCTTCTGAATTCACATCTGCAAAGGGAGAACAGAGACAGAACCTACTTTACTGGGTGACTGAGATGAATGAGTGAGATATGACTTATAAAACACTTTGCTCAGTATCCTCAATAAACACCAAAGCTTACTGATTCTTAGCAAGTCTCACCACTGGAAAATGAGTCCACTGAGAACCACCAATTCATGAACGTGTTCTGTGTTTGTGCCTGACATTGACATTAGTTACTGCTTAGATTTACTTCTAATCTTCTTTCCAGAAATTATTTAGTTGCAAATACTTCTTCACCTAACCTGGAAGTGGAGTCAGGTCCTCCCAGTTCTCTCAATAAGATCCTCAAGTCTGACTCATTTTCAGAAGGTGCTGCTCAAAGTCCTTTGCCCTAGCTGGCTTGCTTTCTTCCTTTTTTCTTTCTTTCCTTGCTTCCATCGACCACTTACTATAAGTCAGTCTGTGCCAGAAACAGGGATGAAAGAAATAGCCCCTCCCACTGGAGCCCATGGTCTAGTGGTGAGGGAGGAGAGAGAACAGAGATCCTCAGGCGCATGGATTGGAGGCTGCAGGAACCAGGTGAGATGCTTCTACTTCACTCAGCCTGAGGATCTGGAAGAAAACTAGAGCACCTACCCTAAATCCTAAAGAGAAGAAGAGACAGCTAAGCAATAGGTTGGGGTGTGGAAAGACTGTCCGTCCCAAGAACATCCCAGGCCTGGAGCACTGCAGATGGTTCTGTATGGCCAGAGAGTTGTATGTGGGTGAAAACAGGGAACAGGGAGGCAACAGGGAGGAAAGTCAGCAGGGTGCACACACAGTCCATGGTGCCCCTGTGAGGACTTTGGGCTCAAGTGCAATGGGGGCCCCTGGATGCTAGCTGGGAAGGGCCATCAGACAAGTGCTTTGGAAAGATCACCCTGGCTGCCTTGAGGAGAATGGGTTGCTCGTAGGTCAAGTTCAAGAACTCTGTCGATCTTGCCAGGTGTCCTTACTGAAGCTTGAACCAGGGTGAAAATTGCCCCAGGAAGCAAGTTGAGCAGATTCCCCTGAGAGTTTTGAAGATGGCTGCTTTCCCACACAATCTTCAAACTCAATTCAACAAGATTTAATCCGTCCCTTCTCTGTGTCATTTTCTATACCCATTGGGTTGGACCAGGTGAAGATGATCCTGCCTTCGTGGAAGATATTTTCTAGCTTATCATTCTGGTATCTTCTCATTAAGTGCTAAAATTTCCTGTCCTCTAGGAATACCTGATTAAGAAAGAGTGTATCAGTTAGCTATTGTGACATAAAAAAGTCCCTCAAACCTAGTCACTTAGAATAGCATTCATTTAAAATTTTTCCACCAGCAGTTAAGGCTGGGCTCAGAGGGATGGTTCTTCTGGTCTGGGTGGGACACACTCTTGCATCTGTGCTCAGCTGCAGGTTGGAGAGGCATCCCACCTGATCCTGGCTAGCTTCACCTGTTTGAGGCCTCAGGAGGGAAAACTGTCTGAGCTGACTCTGGTGCACATGTCTCTTATCTTCCCATTGGTCCGTGTTCATGTAGCAGCCAGGAAGTTTCCCAGAGAGAGTGGAAGTTTTCAGAGTCTCTTGGGGCCGAGGCCTGGAACCAACATGACACCATTTCAGTCCTGTTCTGTGGGCCACAGCTCGTCACAAGGTCAAGTGCAGATTCAGACAGTGAGGAAACAGGCTTCACTCCTGAGGAGCTTCGTACTACAGCATCACTGCAAGGGGCAAGGGCACAGGGAGGAGAAGGATTTAGGTAATTCTGGCAATAAACTCCAAGGACTCACCTACTCTGAATTCTTACCAGATGTGAAGCAATTCACAAGAGAGATTTAAGGAACGGAGGATGGCATTAAACCTATTTCTTATCTTTTCAAGCTAGGCAGGGGCCACACTGTGACATGTCCTTCCTCACGGGGAATTCACTGTGTCTCTTTGGCCTGCAGGGTTGGGCAACTTTTTCTATTTTAGCTTTCTGACCATGGCTGTCCTCTCTCTTTCAACCCCCAGGACAACAGCGTGGGATCCTCAGCACAGATGTCACAGAAATGAAATGTCGGCGGAGTTCTCTGTGACCCAGGAGACTGGTGCCCTGCCCTCCCCTCCCATCCTCCTCCTCCTCCTCCTCCTCCTCCTCCTCCTCCTCCTCCTCCTCCCCCCCTCCTCCTCCTCCTCCCCCTCCTCCTCCTCCTCCTCCGTGTCGCCTCCGCAGGGCTGGTCTGCACTATTAATAAACCTTCCCCTCAGCACCTTCCCTCAGGGACGGTGTCAGGCTCCCTCTCCCTCCCGGCCTCACTCCCGCAGGGCTGGGGAGAAAGAAGGTCTTCTGACGTGCAGATAAGAAATCTCAGACATCACTGTCAGGGGGAGGCTTGGGGTTCCATTTCCTTATAGAAAGTCAGATGGCTTCTTTTTGCAGTGTTTGGAAGGAAAAGAGCTAACATAATGTGCTTTCTAAATGCCAGTGATCGTGACGTCCCTGAGAGTGAAGTCAATGAAGGTGGAGAGCGGCTGGGGAGGAGAGCCGGCTTCTAAGCGCCAGCGGGGTAGAGCCTTCTTAATGACTCCTGTGACGGGCGTGGCTGATTCCATCCTCGGGTTGCAATAATGCAGTTATTACTGCTTAAAAACAGGTCCTGTTTGTTGCTCTGAACACAAGCAACAGTCATCGCTCCTGCTCCAGAAGCTTCGGAGGCAAGTTAG
>JAJEJO010005089.1:87192-101880 GCA_020662805.1 Glaucomys volans | reverse complement strand
ATTTTCAAATTCATAATTTTAATACTATATGAATTTCTATTTGAATATATATCAGTCAAAAACTCACTCACTCATGATACCAATAAAAAAGTGGTTTGGGCAAGATATTTTCAAACTTTTGCATAGTTTAACATTTCTTTTTTTAAGTACCTCCTTTTTGCTTAATAATAGATCATCACATTTCTAAAGTCTCTGATTCTTTTAAGGGAGTAGAATAGCCCAAATGAAGATATTGCTCTTTCTTTCTTTCATTATGGAAAGGTAAAAGTGATGATTAATTAGGTTATAATGCAAACTTTAACAGAAAATGATCAACAAAGTATAGAAACACACTCATAACATTTCTGACAGTAAGGTTTGGATCTAGGAATATTCCCAGAAAAGTTCCTGTGTTAGACAATTTAGCAATGTTCAGAGGTGGAAAGACTGGGTCATGAGAGCCATAATTTCATCAGTGGATGAGTCCATTTGAAGGATTAATGATTTGAATGGACAGGTGGGTCCCAGTGTGGGTGGTGGCCTATGGCTGGAGGAGGCATGTCACTGGGTGGGTGGACTTGGACTACATCTCTTCCCTGGTGCTCCCTCCTTTCTCTTTCTTTCTTTCTTTCTTTCTTTCTTTCTTTCTTTCTTTCTTTCTTTCTATCCTTCTTTCCTTTCTTCCTTCCTTCCTTCCTTTCCTCCTTCCTTCTTCATTTATTCCTTCCTTCCTTCCTTCCTTCCTTCCTTCCTTCCTTCCTTCCTTCCATCCATCCAACTTTCCTTTCTCTCTCTCTCTCTCTCTCTCTCTCTCTCTCTCTCTCTCTCTCTCTTTGTTTTCTGGCTGCCAAGATCATGAATGCTTCCCTCCTGTGCATCCCCACCACTCGGAGGTGGCTCCTGTGCATCCCCACCACTCGGAGGTGGCTCCTGAGAGGAGAGCTGCATGAGTTCTTCTGGGCAGTCAGCAGCCCTATGCCATTGGCAGTATCTTCACAACTGGATGCAGCAGGAGAGTGTTGATGCCTGGACAAGAGCATAGCTCAGGCAGGTGTGGTGACACAGGCATGGAATCCCAGAGGCTCAGGAGGAGAATCACCAATTCAAAATCAGCCTGAGTAATTTAGCAAGACCCTAGAAACATAGGAATATTCAGTCCCTAAATAAAATATGAAAAGGGCTGTGGTTGTGGCTCAGTGGGCAAAGGCTCCTGGGTTCAACCCTCAGAAGAACAACAACAAAATAACCTAGCCATCTGCTTCTGAAATGGGAGTGCCCAAGATGTGGCGACTCTGCCGTGTAGGCAAGCAGTGTCATCACTAGAGTTTGGAGTGCAGAGGGTCTTTGCCCAGCACCATTCCCATCATAATCTGTCCCCAAAGAATGTCTGCCAAATCCAGGGGAGCCGCTTTGGCCTTTTAAGCTGAGGAATACCAGTGGCCTCCAAAACCAAGTTAAGGGAAAGGATCTGATCATCCTGGAGTGATTGGAATTAGTCCCAGGTGACCTAAGAACTTGAGATGAGAGGCAGATGGCAATAAGGAAGAATTTCAGTGCTCTGGGTTCCCTTGACATTTCTTGGAACTCCAGCTTCCTCAGCTTTTGGGAAATTACAGAAAGATGCCTGTGAGTGGACTGTCCTTGCTCAGGAGACTCCGTAGAGGAGTTGCTGCACTTTCTTCTTTCAATCAGGAAGAAAACAAACTAGAGTTTTAATGAATGGACTTGGATGGTGGGAGGGTGAATGCTAATGTCTCTGTATCTGACTTGTGGGAGGAAGGGTTTCCCTGGGATATGTCAGCAGAAAAAGACTTGGGGAACCAGACAAGGGCATGGAAGTTGCTCCTCTCCTGCCTCTGCTCCCCATCCCACCCACCTCCCCTTAAGTTTCAGCAAGGCTGCTCCTTCCCTGGAAACCTCCCTAAGACAGGGCAGAGGGGACCATTTCTGGGTCCTGGGCCAGGCCAGGGAGAACATTGTGAGGAGCGTCAGCTCAGGTTGCCTTTACAGGTTCTGGAGCCCTAATGTCAAGAAAGCTACCTGGGCTTCTGACAGGAGAAGATTTTACCCATTTGTGTAAAATGAATCGAAATAAATTTAAAAAATAATAAAGACAAAATTTTAAATAATGCAAGAGAAAAAAATCAGATTACATTCAGGGGGAAACCAATACAGTTACCAGCAGATTTCTCAGCACAGACCCTAAAACCAAGAAGGGCCTGGAACAAAATATTTAAGACATCAGGGGGAAAATTAAAAAAACTTTATAGATGTAAATGGGAAAAAACATAAAACATTTCAAAATATCTGGAATACTATGAAAGCAGTGCTAAGAGGAAAATTCATTGCATGGAGTGCATTTAATAAAAGAATGAAAATGACCTCACATTACAGCTCAAAGCCCTAGAAAAAGAGGAACAGACAATAACCAAAAGTACAGAAGGCAAGAAATAATTAAAATCAGAAAAGATATCAATGAAATTGAAACCAAGGAAGCAATTCAAAAAATTGACAAAACAAAAAGTTGGTTCTTAACAAAATAAAAAAAAAATTGGTAAACCCTTAGCTACACTAAAAAAGAGGACAGAGGAAAATCAAATTACTAAAACTCATGATGACACCAGAAATATCACAACAGACATTATTGAAATCCAAAACATAATTAGAAGATATTTTGAAAATTTGTGCTCCAACAAAATAGAAAACCTGGACGACATCAACAGATTCCTAGAGGCATATGAATCACGCATACCGAATCTGGAGGACATACACAACTTAAATAGATAATTTTCAAGCAATGAAACAGAAGAAGTCATCAAAAGCCTCCCAACAAATAAAAGTCCAGGACCAGATGGATTCACAGCCGAGTTCTACAAGACCTTCAAAGAAGAGCTCATTCCAATACTCCTCAAAGTATTCCATGAAATAGAGGAGGAGGGAACTCTTCCAAACTCATTCTATGAAGCTAATATCACCCTGATACCAAAACCAGAGAGGGACACATCAAGGAAAGAAAATTTCAGACTCATATCTCTAATGAACATTGATGCAAAAATTCTTAACAAAATTTTAGCAAATTGTGGACAGACATCAGGCACAGCCCAGTTGCACAGATGGCTGAGAGTTTCCCACTCGGGACATCGGCACCAAGCACTCCCCTGGGTCCTCCATGGGGGCCACTGGCACAGCCCAGAGGTGAGAGCCTTCATCATGGGAAGTTGGCACTGAGGAGAGGACACTTGGGTCATCCTCTCCCAGGAGCCCAGCCCAGAGGCCTGTATTCAACTCAGCCAAATCCCATGAGAATTCCAGGTATGAGAAGGCAGACACAGAGACAGATGTCAGGCTCAGCCTAGCACAGAAGGGTGAGAGTTCCCAGCCCAGGATGTAGGCCCAGAGTGCTCCCTTGAGACCTCTGAGGGGGCAGCAGGCACAGTGGAGAAGCAGGAGCCTTCAGCATGTGGGAAGTGAGCACAGAGTGCACAATTGAGGCTCCTACCCTGGGAGGCCGAGCCCAGAGGCCAAATCTTACTCCAGCCTGACCCTGGCCCATGGTCTAGAGCTACTGAAGACTAGGAGGTGCTAAATTGGAAACTTTCAGGGACACCACTTATTTTAAGGGGTGAAGCTGCTATACCTCAGATTCTCAGGAAAGAAGGGAAGATACATGAATAACATGAGAAGGCCGGGGAAGAAAGTGTCTGAAACAAACCTAGAAACTTCATCAACAGAGTCCAGTGATAACATGGTAGAAAAAGTGTCAGAAAGGGAGTTCAGAATGTATATAATTAAAATGATCAGAGAAGCAAATAATGAGATGAGAGAGACAATGCAGGAAATGAATGATCTCACCAATCCACAGTTTAAAGAAGAGATGCAGAAAGCAGAAGATCATTTCATTAAAGAGAGAGATGTTGAAAACAAACCAAACAGAAATCCGTGAAATGAAGGAAACAATAAACTAAATTAAAAACTCAATAGACAGCATAAGCAGTAGGCTAGATCCCCTGAAGGATAGAACATCAGACATTGAAGACACAATATTTAATCTGAAGACAAAGACCAAACAGAGAAGATGGTAAGAATTCATTAACAAAGCCTATAAGAATTATGGGTTATCATAAAAAGATCAAATTTAAGAATTATTGGGATTGAGGAAAGCCCAGAGATACAATCCAAAAGAATGAATAATCTGTTCAATGAAATAATGTCAGAAAATATCCCACATCTGAAGAATGAAATGGAAAATCAAATACAAGAAGCTTACAGGACACCAAATGTAAAAAACTCCAACAGGTCAACACCAAGGCATATTATAATGAAAGTACCTAATATACAAAATAAAGATAGAATTTCAAAGGCAGTGAGAGAAGAGAATCAGATTACATTCAAGGGGAAACCAATAAAGCTATCAGGAGATTTCTCAACACAGACCCTAAAAGCAAGAAGGGCCTACAATGATGTATTCCAAGCCCTGAAAGAAAATGAATGCCAACCAAGAATCTTATACCCAGCAAAACTCACCTTCATATATGAAGATGAAATAAAATCCTTCCATGATAAACAAAAGCTAAAAGAATTTGCAAATAGAAAGCCAGAACCACAGAACATTCTCAGCAAAATATTCCATGAGGAAGAAATGAAGATCAGCATTGGAAACCAGCAGAGGTAGGAACTACTCTAAAGGAATAGCCAAATAAAGGAGAAACCAAGTCAAGTTAAAAACCCAAAATAAGCCATAATGATTGGGAATACAAATCATATCTCAATAATAACCCTGAATGTTAATGGACTGAACTCATCAATCAAAAGATATAGACTGGCAGATTGGATTAAAAAGAAAGACCCAACAATATGCTGCCTTCAAGAGATGCATGTCATAGAAAAAGATACCCACACACTAAAGGTAAAAGGATGGGGAAAAACATACCATGCACATGGACTCAGTAGAAAAGCAGAGGTTTCCATCCTCATATCAGATAAAGTGGACTTCAAGCCAAAATTTGTTAGATGGGATAATGAAGGATATTTCATTCTCCTTAAGGGAAGCATAAATCAGCAAGACATAACAAACAAATATTTATGCCACAAACAGTGGCACATCCATGTTTGTCAATCAGATCCTTCTCAACTCCAGAAACCAAATAGATCACAACACAGTAATACTTGGTGACTGTAGCACACCCCTCTCACCATTGAACAGATCTTCCAAGCAAAAACTGAACAGAGAAACTATAGAACTCAATAACACAATCGCTAATTTAGACTTAACAGAATCTACAAAGTACTCAAAAATCTTTACACCAAGCACACTAATAACCCAGTCAATAAATGGTCTAAGGAAATGAACAGACACTTTGCAGAAGAAGATCTACAAGCAATCAACAGATTTATGAAAAAATGTTCAACCTCTATAGTTACGAGAAATGCAAATCAAAACCACCTTAAGATTTCATCTTAACCCAAATAAGTGATGAATACTATGAAAGAGAAATTAGGAAGTGTACCCCATTCACAATAGCCTCAAAAAATAAAATATTTGGGACTCAATCTAACAAAAGTGTTGAAAGACCTCTACAATGAGAACTAAAGAACATGAACAAAAGAAATTTTAAAAAATATTATAAAATGGAAAGATCTCCCATGTTCTTGGATAGGCAGAATGAATATTGTCAAAATGGCCATACTTCCAAACCTGCTATACAAATTCAATGCAATTCCAATTAAAATCCCAATGATGGACCTCATAGAAATAGAGCAAGCAATCATGAAACTCCTTTGGAGGAATAAGGGACCCAGATTAGCAAAAATAGTCCTTAGCAAGAAGAGGAAATCAGGGCATCTCACAATACCAGACCTTCTACAATACTACAGAGGAATAGTAACAAGAACGGCATAGTATTGGCACCAAGAAAGTCAGGTAGATCAGTGGTGTAGAATAGAGGACACAGAGACAAGCCCACATAGAGTTATCTCATACAAAGTTTCCAAAAACATAAAATTGAGAATAAACAGCTTCTTCAACAAATGGTGCTGGAAAAACTGGAAATACATGTGCACCAAATTGAAACTAGACCCCTATCTCTCACCCTGCACAAAACTCAACTCAAAATGGATCAAGGGCCTATGAGTTAGATCAGAGACCCTGCAATTAATAGAAGTAAAAGTAAGTCCAAATCTTCATCATGCTGGCTTCAGATGAAATTTCCTCACTTTACTCCCAATGCACAGTAAATACAAGCAGGAATCAATAATTGAGATAGAGTCAAACTAAAAAGCTTTTTCTCAGCAAAGGAAACAATCAACAATATGAAGAGAGAGCCTTCAAATGGGAGAAATTGTTGCCACACACAATTTAGATGGAGCACTCATTTCCAGAATCTACAAAGAACTTAAAAAACTTTACCCCAAGAATACAATAACCCAATCAATAAATGGGCTAAAGAAATGAGCAGACAGTTTACAGAAGAAGATCTACAAGCAATCAACATATATATGAAAATCATTTTCAATATCTCCAGTAATAAGGGAAATGCATATCAAGACTGCCTTAAGATATCATCTCACCCAAATTACAAAGTGTCTTATCAAGAATACAAGCAGCAGCAGGTGTTGGAGAGGATGTGGGGAGAAAGGTGTACTCATACATTGCTGGTGGGGTTGCAAGTTAGTTCAGCCTCTCTGAAAAGTGGTGTGGAGGTTCCTTAGAAAACTTGGACTGGATCCACTATTTGACCCAGCTATCCCACTCCTTGACCTCTACCCAAAGGATTTAATATCAGCATACTACAGTGATACAGCCACATCAATGTTCAAAACTGCTCAAGTTACAATAACTACATTGTGGAACAAACCAAGATGCCCTTCAATAGATGAATGGATAAAGAAACTGTGCTATATATAAAAAATGGAATATTACTCAGCCATAAGGAAGAGTAAAATTATGGCATTTGCAGGTAAATGGATGAAGATGGAGAAAGTCATGCTAAGTGAGATTAAACAATCCCAAAAATCCAAAGGCCAAATGATCTCTCTGATAAGTGGATGATGATACATAATGCAAGGTGGGAGGTAAGAAAGAATGGACGAAGGATATATTGCATAGAGGAAAAAGGGGTGGGCTCAGGGTGGAGGGTAAGAATAGTAATGGAATGAGACAAACATCATTACCCTATGTACATGTGTGATTACACAATTGGTGTGACTCTACTTCAGGTACAACAGCTGTACTTCGTTTGTGTATAATGAATCAAAATAAATTAATTTAAAAAACATTAAAATTGGCATGAATCTATCAATGTTGTGGAAATTTAAATGTTTCATAGACACTACTGATTTTTTGTTAAATATAACCTATCCTCCAATTAAGAACAAGTTTTAAAATATTGAGACAAGTGTAGTGTTTGTAGAGACACAAAATGTAATTGTGAATTAGAATTGAAGTTTTCCACAGATGAACACATTTTTCTTCTATGCCTATCTCTTGGTTTTGTAGCTGTTTTGAAAATTAGCATTCTCTTCTCTAATTGCAATTTCTATTGTTTTCCATATTTTTATATATAGATGGATTGTTTCTCTCAGTCCTTTACCATATTCAAGAGACATTCAAATCATTTCTTAACCTATTGGATTTAATTGTCAAACTAATTTTTGGATACATTTTCAAATACGAATCATGTACACTGAATTATTTTTTGGTTGGTGAAACTGTATGATTATCCATGCACAGCCTTTCACAGAAAAAAAGACATTGAGATGGAAACCAAGTAACATATGCGATCAGGGATACAAATGTATATTCATGAAAATTTCTGACCCAAAACACTTTTAAGTTGAACAAACACACTCTTTACCCAATACAATAATAATTTATCCCAGGTTGTTCTGTGAGATTTGAAGACAGGAGCAAGAGATGGGGCAAAGCTCCTCTGTGGAGAGGTCACATGGGGCAAGATACATCATGTGCAGATACCTGGGTATTACCTGGAGCCCCAGGTAAGACAAAGCCGGATGGAAGAACAGCCTGCATCAGCAGTCCCTGACCAGGGCTTCAGGACCTAAAACTAGAATGTTATTCCCAGAAAGCTCTATAGTGTAAATAATTCCATCAATTTCCACCCTGTCATCCTCCTACCTGCATTCCAAGATGCATCTGGTCAATGCTCTCCTGTACTCTAGCCCTGAAGATTACTCTCTTCTTCTATCTTGACATTTTATTTATGCTGGAGTTGGCTACATTTCAAAGTTAAAGTGTTAACCTGTTGCCAGCACAGGTTATGATTACCCTTTTTTTTTGTATTACTTGACTTTTCTTTAAAAAATTGTTTTTTAAAATTATATCTTCATTTCTGTTCTTCATCTTACATTATATATATTTTATGTACCAAATGTTAAAATGTAACTTTCTTTTTATTTCAGATTCTAATTAGGTTATTTATTATTTTATGCACTTCTTTAGTTTCTCTATTTTCCAGGACTGTAATATTTCCAAATTCTTCTGTTTGCCTAGACCTATCTTTCTTAGAATGCTAGTTTATTAAATTTGATTTCCAAAATTTTACAAGAAACACTGTTTTGTATTTTGTCATTTCATTCCTTTTGTGAATGTTTAGTTTTCAAGTGATATTTTATTTCATTATGCTTTGTTTTATTCAATATATTAATATTGCTGTGCTAATTCCTTCCCACCTTTTTCTCAATTTCACATTTCACTCTCATATGACTATGTTTTACTATGTAGAATTCTGAAACCCATTGAATTTATTTTGCTATTTCACCATGAAGAAAGAACACTCTACTCCACCCCCCACAAAATGTCAACCTCCTAATTCTTGGAATCTATCAATATGTTTCTTTGCATGGCCAAAGAGACTTTGCAGATGAGATGAAGTCAAAGAGTTTGAATAGAAAGATTACCAAAGTTTTTGAATAACTAAAAGTTTTATTCTGTATTTTAAGCACTAAAATTTTGGTAATTTTCTTTGGATGCAGTAGGAAACATACAATAAGGCTAAACTTTTCCCATAAATCTAAGTGTGTGTGTCATTTTGACCTTGGGTGAGATTATTATTTTTGTCCTTGTTTAAAATTATGGATAATTAAGTGAATAATGCCTTTATTATTACCTCCTATCCTGTTCATGAAGCCACTCATCCTTTCTGCATGGAATCCTATTTTCTTTTTGATTCCTGTTTACCAATCCCCTCCTATTGCTTCTTCCAATGGAATAATTCATTTGACTTTTATCCTTGGAAGTGAATTCTACAACAACCTCTGACAATAATTCACTGAGTTAGAAGCTAAGAATTCCAGCTCCCCACCTGCAGGAATCATGTTATATCATCCGTGTTATTGTTCTTTTTGAAAGTGGGATTATACATAACATACATGATGTGTGGATTTCTGGTATTGTTGTCTGTTCTCCAATACACTTACATACACCAGTGCTTCCTTTTAGTTCATGAAGATTCCTCACCTTCTATATCTTCAAAGTCATTTGATAGAGTTTCCCCATGTAATTTGATACATGCAAGATAGTATCCTTTTGTATTTTAATTTTTATAAAAATCTTACAAAGTTTAACATTTGTTCATGAATGTACCTGTTATTCCATGGTGATGGTGAATATGAGAACCAGAGTAATGAGCCTGAGGGTAATGCAGAATAAAGGGGGCTAGGGCATGGTAATAGTTATGATTTGGATGTGACGTGTCCCCCAATACCTGAGGTGTGAGACTATGCAGGAAGGTTTGGAGAAGAAATGATTGGGCTACACCCTTAATATTATTATGGAATTACTCCCCTATGGGCTTAGCTGAGTGTTACTGGAGGCAGGTTGGGTGTAGCTGCAGGAGGTGTTTCATTGGGAGTGTGACTATGCGGTATGTATGTTGCATCTGTAGTGTGGAGTCTCTCTGCTTCCTGATCACCATGTGAGTTGCTTCTCTCTGCAGCACACCTTCACCATGGTGTCCTCCCTCACCTTGAGCCTTGAGGAATGGAGTCAGCTGTCTATGGAGTGAGACTTCTGAAACTAGGTGCCCCTAAGTAAATATTTCTTCCCCAAGCACTTATGCTGGGTGGGTCATTTAGTCACAGCAGTGGAGAAGCTTGTCAAAACAGTTATTAATAAGATTCAGAGTAAGCATGTATCCAACTTAAGAGATGAGGTTCTTTCTTCACTGGGTGGGAGGTAAAGTAAGTGCCTCTGGGCTTGAACTCTGTACAGCCCTTACTCTTCTCTAGAGGACAGATTGGGTCCTGGACAGAATAAAGAGGAGTAAGACCTATGGCCTTGACAAGAGCAGAATTCCAGAGAAAGGCTAGGTGTGGTGAATCTAAGAGTTAACTTCTTTCTACCAGTATGGATGTGATGAGGAAGGGTGGCAGGAGAGAGACCTCTGGCTGTGAAGACGTAGAAGACTGTTGCTAGCAGCAGGGAAATTCAATAACTGGGAGTGGTGTATTGACAAATGAGATATTCTCAGACCCACACCTGTGATCCAGCATGCCATTTACCTTGGTTCTACATAGTGCAAATGGTACTGGTAAGATAAAATACCATTACTTTTTCTATGAGTCAAGCATGGTGCTGACTCTGAAACTCTGTGGTACTTCCCACTCACCCATAGGGAATCCTGAGTGATGCAGCATCCATAGACAGAAGGAAGAATTTCCATTGTGTAATGCATATCATCTCTCAAAATTTGGCATCAAGCAAAAGGCTTGAAATTCAAATTAATGGTAGAAATTTCACCGTGTGAATAATGTCTTTTAGGGGATTGACTTTGAAATTCTCTGGTGCTGTAAATGCAGGAGATCCTTGGACTGTGCTATTGTCATCAGGACATCAAAACACACTGCTGAGGCCTTAGTGATACCTGGTCACACAACAACCTTCATGTTGGACTGAGCACTACTCAGGACAGCTATTTAATAAACACATTTTTTGAAGGTAAAGATTTCTTTCTTATCCATCATCAACTAACTTTGAACTTATGAGAATAAGTTACCTGATCTGAGTAATGCTCCAAAGAGTTGCACCATGAAGGAAAAGCAAAAGATGAAATATCAGGAAAACACACACGCACACCCAACCTATTAAGTATAGGGCTATGGGTTGCAATCTTCCCTGGGTGGTAGATACCCAGGAATTGCCTTCCAAAAATGGAGATGTGTGGATTTCATATTAGTAGCAGAGAAGGGGAAGAGAAATGGGAGAAAAAGAGGAAGATAAGTAACTGAACGATGGGAGGAGGGAGAAAGTGGTGTTCTTCTGTACAGTTCCTGAGGTCCTCTTGAGTACCCTGATTGAGGTAAAGAGAAGATCCAGATGACCTAAGTCTTGTCTCAGAGACTTTGAACCCATGCCAACTAAACAAAGTCACCAGGTGTCTGTCACAAACACTAATTATTCTTAAACAAATTACATTTAATTTAATTAGACTTATTCTGAAAGGAATTGGGAAAGTAAATGATGCTATGAATCTCCAAATAGTACTCTTCCCTTTTAATGCTGATGAAAGTGGCTTCTAGATGTGAGGAAAACATTCATAGAATATTGAATGCTCTAGAACTCATGCACAGAGGATTATAAATTCATAAAATTTTATACACACAGAAGTGACTTTTTTCAAACTCTGAAAATAGAAATGTGAAGTCATATGTGATATGTAAAGTAAAAGAACAGACTGCTCTTTTCATTTTTTATAGAGTTCAATAATTTAAAATTAGGAAGAAATCAATATTCAGATTATCAAACTATTTTTAATAGAAACTGAAGCTACAAATTAAAATATCTCTCAGAGATTAGGGTGGATGAGGACAGAGTAAATACCCATCCTTGGTATATTGTTTGTATTTTAGCTGCTTACACAGACACATGAAATATTTCAATAAAGGATATCAAATATTCTGTATATTTTCTTATTGAACAGTGTTCTATTCTGGTGTTACCATTGTTGAAATAAGCTAAAGAAATTTTCAGAGTCAATTTAAGAAACTACTGACAAGTTCTGTAAGGGTTAATTTGAACTGTCAATTTAATTGGATTAAGATATGTCAAACATTAGGAGGCTTCTGGGTGAGTCAATGAGGGTGTGATCTAGGAATGATTCACATACTTCACACCAGGTGGGCAGCACCATCCAATATGCTGGAGGCCTGGTTGGAATGAAAGTTGAAAAACAAGGGAGCAGCACCATAAGCAACCTCCATTCCTCTTGACTGGGTTCTTAATTGCTCTTGTGATCACCTGAAGATACCAGGCCCTTGCTTCTTCACTCTCCCAAAGCAGACTCTATCAGTAATTCTCCAGGGAGTGTTTAGAAGTCTTGGGTCTTATAATTTTTGAGGAATCTCCATTCTGCTTTCCATCATGGTTTTACTCGTTTTCAGTCCCACCAACAATGTGCAATTGTACCCTTGGTGGCACATCCTCACCAGAATTTATTCTTGATCACTGTCATCCTGAATGAAGTAAGATGAAGTCATAGTGCACATTTGATTTCAATTTCCCTGAAATCTGGAAAGCTTGAGCAATTTTGCATATATTTTTGGCCATTTGTGTTTCTTCCTTTAGGAAGTTTACATTTTAGACCTTTTGTCAAATTATTGATTGGGTTATGTTTTCAGTGTTAATTTTTTTGAGTTCTTTATATATTTTAGATATTACTCCCTTGTCAAAGCAGGTGGAAAAGGTCTCACATTCTCTAGGCTTTCTCTTTTTAATTTTTTTCCTTTGCCGCAAGAAACCAATTTTGTGCCATCCCACTCATTGTTAGTTTTATTTCTTGCACTTTAGGAATCTTCTTATGAAAGTATATGCCTTTGTCAAAATGTAGGAGTGTTGGATCTACATTATTTTGAGCAGTTACAGAGTTTCAGGTTTTATTCCTACAACTTCAGCACACTTTGGACTTTTCTTCAGCATGAGGTAGTGGGTCAGTGTTTTCCTCTACATGTTGATATACAGTTCTCCAAATGCCATTTTTTAAAAAAAACCTCTTTTCTCCAGCAGGTTTTTGGTGCCTTGTCTAGTATGAGATGACTGCATTTATGTGGGTTTGTCTGTATGACTTCTGCTCTAGTCTATTGGTCTTCATGCCTGTTGTGTTGCCAATACCATGCTGCTTTTTGTCACTGTAGTTCTGAAACGTAAGCTGAGGTCCAGTTTGTGATACCTCTAGTACTGCTCTTCTTAACAACATTTTGTCTCTTCTCTGTCTCATTTTTCTCATAAGAATTTTAGAACTTTTTTCAGTTAATTGAATCATTTCATTTATATTTTGAAGCAGATTGCATTCAATATGTATAATACTTTTGGTAGTATGATCATTTTGACTTTTCCATACTCTTGCTTTTTCTAGCTGAGTGGAATGCTAATCATGCAAGGTTCCCTAGAAAGTTCTATGTTCATGATAATGAAGTTTCCTTCCACCACTGTCCATGAACCACACCACAGAGGCCACTTGTCATTTCCATCTGCACCTACTCTGAACTGTTACTTATATAAGAAGGATAATCCTCATAATGGTTCCTTTTGTTTGAACTGCTCTGATCAACACATAATATTTTGAGGAGCAAGTAATCTGACCCAGCATGAAGTGCACAATTATGGTAGATGTAATCATGTATCCCCCCAGTATATTTCTACTATGTGTTTGATATATGTACCATATGTATGCACATGGATATGAATTAATGTTTGTGCTGACAAATTTCAGGTTATAAGGAAGAGTATCTTGAATAAATATTGGTCTTATTGGTGACTGAAGAGAAATTAACTCTCCATGCTTCTCCAAAGGGACCATAAGGAAATGCACAAGCTCAAAACTTCACTGGAATTAACAACTGATTCTCAGAAAGCTTTGTTGGAAAAATCAGATTGTCCTTAGAAACTTAAGCCATGATTTGGAATCTCATGTTTGGTTAAAAACTGTCCCCTGCACCACTGAACAATGATTCCCTCTAATAGGAGAGATTTGCTTACTGCTACTCACCATGGGGACAAACAGTACATCATTTCCCATGAAGAGCCAACCTTTTCTCTTCAATTGAGCCATCATGGCTAAGCAGTGTTTGTGTGTCTTTTTTTTTTCCTTTATATTTCAAAGAGCAGCCCATATTTCCAAGTTCAGAGTCTGAAATAAAACCAGTAATTTTACTCCTGTATATGCAAATTCTGACTTTAAATTCATCCCACTACAGCCATGTTTAAAGTGTTTCATGTTCTTCCAAAATTTTCTTCATTTCTATGAACCACATTCTTCATTTAAGTGAAGAAAGATCTGAAAATTTATAAAATTTATTTCCCTAGTTACATCAGGAATAAACAAAATAAAAGGTAATGTAATTTGAAAAATTAAAATTAGCCTAGGCCAACTGCTAAGTCTGTGAGAGAAAATGACTTTGCACAGGTAGCCTGGGTCCCAAGCCACAAATACCTGGACCATGTGAATCTTCTGTACCCTCAGACAACCTGAGTCCTCTGAAACAGTTCAGGAACTATATATAAAAACTCCCCTTTCTCCCTCCCAATTTCCTTCAGTCTCTTCTTTTGCTCTTTTTCTCCATCTCACATCCTCTCCTCTGACACTACATAGAAATCCTCTCTTCTCCATTGGTAGAAGGCAGTTTCTGGTCCCCTTAGTCCCAGAGAATGCTAGCACATATCCCCTGACAACATTGCAGGATGAGGAATGAAGGGGA
>JAJEJO010005089.1:34639-87182 GCA_020662805.1 Glaucomys volans | reverse complement strand
ATGACATCATCACAGTTCAGGGATCCAGGGAGTGTCACAGTACTGCATATTCCTAAAGCCCATCATTTGAAGTGATGTCATATAGAGTGGAAATTTTATGATTAACATAAACTGTTCAATTTTGCACTTTGGACCAAACCTAGACAGATGCTATGGAATTAATAGTGGAGATTTTTAATTCTGTCTCAGGAATGCCCGGTTACTCAATGTCCTCAATTGTGAGGATCAGGCAGAACCAGAGATTGTCAGACTCAGAACCCTGCTTCACGCATAGAAAAAATGACGGCTATGTCTCATTAGTACTGTTTATGTTATATAGAAAAGTAGGTGCAAGGCAGGGTGGAATGTAGGTGTGGGGTGGAGAACTGCTCATCCATCCATACACCCCCCACAGTTAATGAATTTCCCCTGCTGCTGGAAACAAGTTCTTGTATCTTCACAACCAGATGTATTTTTTCTTCCACTCTTTCTTATCAAATCCACATTGGTAGAAGGAAATCAGTCTTGGGCTTCATCACACTTAACCAATCTCTTGTAACTGGTCTGTGTTAAGCATGATGATTTCACATTCCTGGATTATGTCCCAAGTCCCACTCCATCTTCTGGAATCATGTAGGTCATACAGAGCATTTGATCTTTCAGGTGGGTTTATTTTACCTTCCACTCAGTGTAGAATACAGCTCATCTTTTAATATGAATATGTGTCTACTCTAAATCTTAGCAATTACTATGACTCAGCCCCCTCCTGATCTTTTATCCTCAAGCCTAATACTCAGAGTGTGCTCTTATTCACTGTGCCCAATGAACAGACACATTCATAAAAAGATTTTCAGCTTTTTAATGTATATACACTTTGGCTTATTGAAGAAAGTCTTTGAATAAATGAAGAAGATGGAAAGAGCTCTCATGTACACAAATAGGCAGGATTAATATTGCTATGATGGACACAGTAACAAAACCATTATACAGATTCAATGCAATACACACAAAATGTCAGTAGCATTCTTTACAGAATGAGAATCATGGAAGACCAAATACCCAAAACAGCCAAAGAAATTCTAAGACAAAAACCAATGCTGGAAATATTACATTACCTGATTTTGAAAGTTATCACAGGCATATAGTAACGAAAATTGCATGATACTGAAATATAAACTGCTGAATAGGCCAACAGTATTGAACAGAAACAGAGAAAAATACACTCATTTGACCTTGACCAAGGGGTCAAAAACACACATTGGAGAAAAGACAGCTTTTAAAACAAGTGGTGCTGGGAAAATTGGTGATCCACATATAGAAGTATGATCATAGATCCTTGCCTCTCACCCTGAATAAAAATAAACACAAAATAAATAAAAAATCTAGACTTAGACCAGCACTCCGAGAAGAATGTGTAGGATTAATACTCCAACATATAGGCACAGGAAACGACTTTCTCAGTTGGGCCTCTAAAGCTTAGGAAATAATGCCAAGAGTTAATAAATGAGATTACATCAAATTTAGAAGTTTCTACATAGCAAAGGAAACTAAGAGTGTGAAGAGAAAACATACAGAATGACAAGAAATCTTTCCTAGCAAACTCTTCTGACAGAATGAATATCTGCAATAGAGAAAGAACTCAAAAATTGACACAAAACCTGGGTGTGGTGGTGGTACACACCACTAATCCCAGTGATTTGGGAGGCTGATGTAGAAGTTTCACAAGTTCAAGCTGCCTCAGCAAATTAGTAAGGTCCTAAGAAACTTAGTGAGACTCTTTTTCAAAATAAGAATAAAATGGTGTGTGACTGTAGTTCAGTCATTCAGCACCACAGGGTTATGTGCCCTGTAAAAACAACAGCAACAACAAGTAATACCATCAATTTAATGCCCCTAAATTTAATGCATTTTTATTCATCAAAGATGCATCCTCTGAGAGAGAAGTTAGGAAAACTATACCATTCACAATAGCCTCTACAAAAATAAAATACTTGGGAATCAATCTAACAAAAGAGGTGAAAGACCTCTACAATGAGAACTACAGAACATTAAAGAAAGAAATCAAAGAAAGTCTGCGAAGATAAAAGATCTCCCATGTTCTTGGATACGCAGAATTAATATAGACAAAATGGCCCTTCTACCAAAGGCACTATACACATTCAATGCAATTCCAGTTAAAATCCCAATGACAGACCTCATAGAATTAGAACAAGCAATCATGAAATTCATTTGGAGGAATAAGAGACCCAGAATACCTAAAACAATTCTTAGCCAGAAGAGGGAAGCAGGGGGTATCACAATACCAGAACTTCAAATATGCTACAGAGCAATAGTAACAAAAAAAAATGATATTGGCACCAAAATAGGTAAATCAATGGTACAGAAGAAGACACAGAGACAAACCCACATAAATTCAGGTATCTCATACTTGCCAAAGGAGCCAAAAACATACAATGGAGAAAAGACAGACTTTTCAACAAATAGTGCTGGGAAAATTGGAAATCCATATGCAGCAAAATGAAACTAAACCCATATCTTTCACCCTGTACAAAACTCAACTCAAGGTGGATAAAGGACCTAGAAATTAGACCAGAGACTCTGCACCTAATAGAAGAGAAAATAGGTCCAAATCTTCATCAAGTTGGCCTAGGACCAGATTTCCTTAACATAACTCCCAAAGCACAAGAAATAAAAGCAGGAATCAATGATTGGGATAGAGTCAAACTAAAGAGCTTTTTGTCAGCAAAGGAAACAATCAGCAATATGAAGAGAGAGCCTTCAGAGTGGGAGAAAATCTTTGCCTCACACACTTCAGATAGAGCACTAATCTCCAGAATCTACAAAGTATTCAAAAATCTTTACACCAACAACACTAATAACCCAATCAAAAAATGGGCCAAGGAAATGAACAGACACTTTACAGAGGAAGATCTAAAAGCAATCAATAGATTTATGAAAAAATGTTCAACATCCCTAGCTATAAGAGAAATGAAAATCAAAACCACCTTAAGATTTCATCTTACCCCAATTAGAATATCTTTTATTAAGAACACAGGCAGCAAGAGGTTTTGGCCAGGATGTGGGGAAAAGGGTACATTCATAAATTTCTGGTGTGATTGCAAGTTGCTGCAGCCTCTCTGGAAAGTAGTGTGGAGATTCCTTAGAAAACTTGGAATGGCTCCACCATTTGACCCAGCTATCCCACTCCTTGGCCTATACCCAAAGGACTTAAAATCAGATTACTACAGTGATGCAGCCACATCAATGTTCATAGCTGCTCAATTCACAGTAGCTAGATTGTGTAACCAACCTAGATACCCATCAAAGAATGACTGGATTAAGATACTGTGGTATATATACACAATGGAATATTACTCAGCCATAATGAAGAATAAAATGATGGCATTTGCAGGTAAATGGATGATGTTTGAGACTCTTATGCAAAGTGAGCTTAGCCAATCCCCAAAATCCAAAGGCTGAGTGGTCTCCCTGGTATGTTAATGATATGCATAATGTGGGGTGGGAGTGTGGCAAGAATGGAGGAAGGATAGATAGCATAGAGGGAAGGGAGGGGTGGGGTTGGGGTAGGGGTAGTAATAACAGATGTGTGACAGGCATCATTGCCCTGTGTACAGGTGTGTGACTCTACTTTGTGTAAAACCAGAGAAACAATAGCTGTACTCCATTTGTGTTCAATGAATCAAAACTAAATTTAAAAAAGTCCAAAACCACAAAAAAAAGAAAGAAATATGCAGCTTCCCCAAAATACTACTCATGGAACCACCATATACCCTACTTATACCACTTCTCAGTTATACATCCTAAAGAATTAACGTCATCATGTTATACTGATACATTAATTTCATGATCATAGCAACACTGTTCACAATAATCAAATCATGGATACCATCTAGGGGTCCATCAACTGATGAATGAATAAAATCTATCAAATTCTATAAATGCATTGTACTCTCATGTACAACTGATTACAACAAATAAAAAAATTGATAAAAAGTAAAATGTGGTATATATACAAAATGGAGTTTTATTTGGCCATTAAAAAATTCAAATTTGCTATTTGCAGGGGAATGGATGGAAATGAAGACTGTTATGATCAGCAAAATAAGCATACTACAGAAGCTCAAGTGTTGTGTGTTTTCTCTGCTTTGTGGAAGGTAGTGGAGAAAAAAGAAATGAAAATTACAGTGTGAGTTCTCCTGAGTATCACAGGGTCCTCAATAGAGAAAAGGGACCAGGTGGAGGAAGGAGGGTATAGAAAAGGGAAGAGTACCGGGGAATGACATTGGTCCAATTACATTGTTACAGTGTGTGCATATATGAATATGTTACAAAAAAACACCATTTTATAGAACTCTAATGCATCAACATAAAAATAATTTGACTAATTTTTTTTCTCCCCAGTATGTACATTCCACAGGTGTTTATATTCACCCCTCTACAGCCAGTTTTATACTTCATTTTCTTTCAATATTTCACTCAGTTCTAGGAGCCACATTTATGTTAAACTGAAAAATTACCATCTGAGAATTTATAACATTTATTTCCCCAATTGCATTAGGAAGAAGTCTAATGAATGAATATGTAATTTTTAAAATTAAAACTAGCCTAGATGATCCACCTTATCTCTGACAAAAAGTGACTTTGTGTAGGTGCCCTGGGCCCAAATCCAGAGACAAGACATGGATCATGTGAATCTTCCCTGTACTCTCAGACAACCTGGGCATTCAGAATAACCTCAGGAATTGCTCAGAAAATGCCCCTTTGTCCCCCACTTTCCTTCAGTCTCTTGCTAATTTTCTCCCTCTCTTCTCTGGCACTAATTAGAAATCCTCCCTCCTGTCTTTGTAGAAGGCAGTACCTGGTGACCTGAGTCCTGGAAAGTGGTAACACCACCCCTTGACTTCTTCATTGTGAGGTAGGGGATATACAGATGTTCTGTTTCTTTCCTTTCATGATTTAGCTCTTTGGAGGGCTATGCTGATCAGGTAACTTTCTCTGTGGAGATAAATTCACAAAAAAGTTAGTTGATGATAACAAATAATGAAATTTTACCTTCAGAAACAACAAATTTTATGAGAAGAGGCTCTGTGTTCACCAGATTCCTGTTGTGTGCTCGTGACAGCATCAGGGTTGCTATGAGACCTGTCATCACCAAGGCCTCAGGAGTGCTTTATGACCTATGATGACATGAGCTTCATCCAGGACCCCAAAACACATCTTCTCAGTGACACCTTAATACAGTGGGAATTCTATTAACTTGAACTTTCCAACCTTTCACTTGACAAAAATTAGAGAGTTTGTATGAGTTCATGAGAGGAAATCATTTTTTATGTCTATAGAATACCCAATCACTCAATCTCTGCAATGGTGAGAATATGGCAGTACCAGAGAGTGTCAAGCTCAGTACCATGTTTGTATCATAGAAAAATGAAGGCTTTCTCTCATCAGTACTGTTTACATTATGTAGAACCCTAGGTGGAAGGCATGCTGGATTGTAGGTGTGGGCTTCAGAACATGTCATCCATCCATACAACCCAGCAGATTTTGAATTTCCCTTCTGATGGCAACAGTCTCCTGTATCTTCATAGCCAGACTTGTCTCTTCTACCACTGTTCCTCATCCTGTCCACACGGATTGAAAGAAGATGACCAGGACTTTCCCATTCCTAGTCCTTCTCAGGAATTCAGTTTTTGTGAAGCCTGGAGACCTCACTCTCCTGGATTCTGTCTCAATGTCCAGTCCATCTTCTGTAATCATGTAGGTCTAGTACAGACATCCAGCTCTGAAGCAGATTTATTTTACCTCCCACTTAATGCGGAATGAACCTCATCTTTTAAGTGGAATGTGTGTCTACTCTAAATCTTATTAATTTCTATAACCCCTCACTCTTCTTTACTCCTATACTCCCATTACACTTAGTGTGGTCCTTTACTCCAACAAAACTGAATAAATTTTTTTTTCATAAACTAAAATGAAGCATTAATTTGTGTAGCTCTATTGAAGAATAATTAAGCAATGATTTATAAAATAAGCATGAAAACATCAACTTATATTCATTTTCTAAAACTTCATAGATAAAATACAAACTTCTTAATTTTTATTTCTTCAGATCAAAGGTTCACTCTGCACTTCAGGTCCCAGTGTGTCAGCATGGCAGCTCCTGTCTGGAAGCTTCACTGAAGGATAGTTCCCTTTTCTTTATTTTTCAGATTCCAGAGATGCCTGTGTTCCTAGCTCTTGTTCCCATCCGTCATCTTCCAATGGCATCAGCCCAACACCTGCTTCCATGGTCACAGCTCCACTCTGTTCAGCAGCATCTTAGCTGCCTCTCATAAAGACCTGTGTGATGACCTTGGCTATACACAGAAGATGCAGGAAATTGTTTTCATTCAAAATGATTTTCTATACCCTCCATATCACATATTTTTAGCTTCCAGAAATTAGGCATTTAGCATTTTATTGTTTATCTTGGGGAGGGCAGGAGTAGTGGGAGCTGAAAGTTCATTATTACCCAACTACACCTAAACCAAGTCAGAATGTATTGAGAAGAATTTTGCCAACAGTAAAGTACAGAAGCATGATAATAGAATTCTAAAATCATGGGGAAGAATAGCACAGTAAGTGAATAAGCATAATGAATAAATGAAAGCAGAATGTAATAAATAAAAAGCACACAATTACCTTTAGAAATGAAACATTAACCAAAGAATGGAAGGGCAATTAAAAAAGAATGTTTCAAGGACCTAGCTTAAGTATTTCAATTTAATAAACAAAAAATTAAAGCCAAGATGAGAAGTCAAGGTAATGAAATAAATATAGAATATTTTGATGTGTTTAAAATACTCATGCTGAACTCCTTCATGAGAGAGAACATCAATTAGGACCAGAAAGAAATTGAGTTAGAGAAAAAGCACATTAGAATCATCAATCAATTTAATTTGGCTTAGAATTTAATATTTATGTTATAAATTTCATGTAAAGGCAAGGAAAGAAAGATAAAATTAATTCAAAGAAAATAGATTTTATAAAAGAAAAATCAAATTCAGCAAAGTAACAGCTACAGCTTCTGAAGAAAATATATCAACAACTTAAAAGAGATAACTGAAAACTCAATGGCTATGTCATGAAAGAAGCTAAGCACAATTTTCAATGCCAGAATACAGTAAAATATTGACAATAACCATCTTGGAATGCATTTAGAAGTGGAACAGGGTGGGAATTGATGGATCCAATTATATTATTCATTTTCCTAGGAATCTTGTTCTGTCCTCAGCTACTTTAAGCCCTTGTCAGCGACGGCAGCTGAAGACTCTTCTTCCATCCTTCTGTATCCTACCAAGCAGCTCCAGCCCCATTTCAATTCTCATGGTATCTCTATATGACGTCTCCCAACTTGTGCTTTTCCCAATCTTTTCTTCCTGACTTGAAGGCCCACATAGCATCCTGAAATGAATTATTATTGAATTCAGTGCACCATATGTTTGATTTGATTGTTTAACTCTAACGTTTCTCAGGTCAGAAATTTTCATGAATGTATCTCTGTATACCTGATCTCACATGTACTGGATTCCTTCTCCTTTTCAACAAAAAGATTGGGCACAGATAGTGATGAAATTTAATAGCCTACACAATTGTCAATAATTCAGTGTCAATGATCGTTGTTTAAAAATGCATCCCAAACCTTTAGTTTGAGCATGAAAAACAGTAGACTAAGAACTGACTCAGAAAGTCTCCTACATGAGTATCACCCAAGGACTGGAATATTCACTGAATTCGTGCACATAACAAATAAGGCAAAAAAATAAGAAATTATGATTCAAAATAATGTAAATATTCAATAGTTTGACAAATAGAAGTAGCTACAAAGTCCTTATGATAGGGACAGAGGAAAAGTTTAAAATGTGCTGATTTCTTCATCTCTAGTATCAGAATTTTATTTATTCTTAGAGTAAAACTTAACCCTATACATATCTCAATATTTTAAATCTTTTTTCTTTATTGGGGAAAGTTTAAGTATTAATAAATTCTTTTGTGTAAAACACTGGAAGTTCAAGAGCACTGGTAGAGTCATTCCACTTTCATTTTTTCTGACATATTCAAGAATTATTGAATTTTATATTTGGTGTAAATAATTATAGTATGATTAGATAAGCACACGTGGCTGTATGAACAGGTTAGAATGTAAGAAAGACGGTGCTGATAGCTGAATGATTTATGATTTTTGAAAACAGGACAGAAAAATATTAGTCTCACTCAAAGTTGAATGACTATATTAGGTTAAGTCTAAGAGAAAGTGTTGTTCTAATCATTCTGGAGTTCTGCTGCTTCCATGGAAAATTCAGAGGACTTCATCACTTAAAATATAAATTTATTATGTAGAATTTCTGAAGGTCACAATTCCCCTCTGAGCTTCAAGTCCAATCAAAGTGTTGCACAGCTGCTCTTGTGGGGAAGCTCTACTACAGGATCTTTATTTTATTTTTTATTTTTTAATTTCCAGAGCTGGCTGCAATACTTAATTTTGTTCATATTCTTCATCTTCAATAGGTATCAGGTGAACATCTGCTTCCTTAGTCCCACTCTTCTCTGACCAGTTCCCTGTTAGCTGCTTCTCCTGGAGGCTATACGAATGATTTTGACATATATCTGGATGACCAGGGAAATATTCCTAATCAAAATTGTTGTCCTAATGTCTTTTGCAAGCCTCTTTTCCCATACAAGATCACATATTTATAATTTCCAGGTATTAGGTGGTTGATATTTGTATAGGGAGATGGTTCATTCTTCATCATACTAGGCCAAAATAAAGTCAAAGTGTATCAAAGAGAATTCACCTATGGTATGTATGAAAGTAGTATGAAAGTAGAAATCCAACATAGTAGTATGAAAGTAGAAACCCAACATTGAGCAAAAGAATAGAGAAAAACCTCCCATCACAATTGTACAAACATATTGAATAGAGTAATTTACGATGAAATAAAGAAACAATAATTATAGTTGGAAATTAATCTTTAAACAAAGGAATGGAAAGAAAATTAAAAATACCTCTCATGAGACAAATATTAGGCAGATTGAATAAACAAGAACTCCAAGATAAGACAAATCACTGTAAAATAGTAAATATGGAAAACTCAGAGTTATGTAAAACAGAAATGTAGAACAAGATTATAGCAGAATAAAATCTTAGAAATCAGGAAGAAATAGAATGAAGGTTACAATTTAGTATCGGGCATGTAAATTTCTATGAAGTAAGGTAGAAATTAAAGGGATACGGAGAGGAAAGAAAAACTCAAACTATCACTATTTGCTGATGACATGATTCTATATTTAGAGGATCCAAAATATTCCACAAGAAAACTTCTAGAACTCATAAATGAATTAAGCAAAGTAGCAGAATATAAAATCAACACACAAAAATCTAATGCTTTTCTATTCATAAGTGACGAATCCTCTGAAAGGGAAATTAGTAAAACTACCCCATTCTCAATAGTCTCAAAAAACTAAGATACTTGGGAATAAATCCAACAAAAGAGGTGAAAGACCTCTACAATGAGAACTACAGAACACTAAAGAAAGGAATTAAAGAAAATCTTAGAAGAAGGAAAGATCTCCCATGTACTTGGATAGGCAGAATTAATATTGACAAAATGGCCATACTACCAAAAGCACTGTACTTATTCAATGCAATTCCAGTTTGAATCCCAAACACATACTTCATAGAAATAGAGAAAGGAATCATGAGATTCATTTAAAAAAATCAGGGACCCAGAATAGCCAATGCAATCCTTAGCAGGAGGATCGAAGCAGCAGGTATCACAGTACCAGTTTCTCAACTATACTACAGAGCAATATTGACAAAAACAGCATGATATTGGCACCAATATAGACAGGTAGAGCAATGGTACAGAATAGAGGACACATAGACAAACCCACATAAATACAGTCATCTCATACTAGATAAGTGTACCAAACATATTCACGGAAGAAAAAACAGACTCTTCAACAAATGGTGCTGGAAAAAACATGAAACCATATGCAGCAAAATGAAACTGAACCCTATCTGACACCCTGCAAAAAAGTAAACTCAAAATGGAAGAAGGACTAGGAATTAGAGCAGAGACTCTGCACATAATAGAAGAAAAAATAAGTCCAAATTTTTATCTCCTTGCTTGGGACAAGTCTTCCTTACCATGACTCCCCAAGCAGAAGAAATAAAGGCAGGAATCAGTAAATGGTTAAATTCAAGCTAAAAATATTTTTCTCAGCAAATGAAACAATCAACAATGCGAAGAGAGAGCCTGCGGAGTGTAAGAAACTCTTTGCCATGGGCACCTCAGATAGAGCACTAACCTACAGGATCTGTAAAGAACTCAAAAATCTTTACACCAAGAATACAAATAATTCAGTCAATAAATGGGCTAAGTAAATGAGCAGATACATCATAAAGTTCTGCAAGCAATCAACAGATATATGAAAAAATGTTCAACAACTCTATTAATAAGAGAAATGCAAATCAAATCTACCCTAAGATTTTATCTCACCCCTATTAGAATGTCTATTATCAAGAATACAAGCAACAATAGGTGTTGGCGAGGATGTGGGGAGAATGTAGACTCATACAGTGCTATTGGGGTTGCAAATTGGTCCAGCCATTCTAGAAAGCAGTAAGGAGGTTCCTTTGAAAACTCAGAATGGAACCACCATTTGACTCAGCTATTCCAGTGATCTATACCCAAAGGACTTAATATCAGCATAGTAGATTGACACAGCTACATCAATGTCCATAGCATTTCAATTCACAATAGCTAGACTGTGGAACCAACCTTGATGCCCTTGAGAAGATGAATGGATAAAGAAAGTGTGGTACATATAAAAAAATGGAATATTATTCAGCTGTAAAGAAGAATAAAATCATGGCATTTGCAGGTAAATGGATGGAGTTGGAGAATATCATGGTAAGTGAAATAAGCCAATCCCAATAAACCAATGACTGAATGATTTCTCTAATAAATGGATGATGATACATAATGGGGTGGGGGTAGGCAAGAATGGAAGAAGGATGGATTGTATAGAGGAAAATGAGGGATGGGGTGTGGGCGGGGAAAGGAAAGATAATGAATTAGACAAGCATCATTACCCTATGTACATGTATAATTACACATAATGGTGTGCTTCTACTTCATATACAACCAAAGAAATGAAAAAATGAAAGTTATACCCCATTCGTGTACAAAGAATCTAAATTAAATAAATAAAAAAGAAAAAAGAATCAAAGTTATGTCATTCAAAGTTGGTGAATATTTAAAAGGAAAAAATAAACAATGCAATAAAGTAATAAGTGATAATTATGGTTTCTGAAGTAAATAGATTAAAAAATTCCAGTATATCCAGCTCAAAATGTAAATGTCTCAATCTAAAGAGTGAAAAAAATAATTGAATAATCATTTATGTAACACACCCAGAACATTTCATCTCTGTCTTAATACCCTCTCAAATACTATCATTTTATATGGTGTAGTCTCCAAAAATTCTTAATGGGAATAAAGGATTAATTCCACAGAATCAGTGTATTAAAGTTGTCATTTTGTTTTCACCTCCAATCATACTTCATAGACATATGTAATCCATCAAGGACACATTGCATCCACTGAAGGTGAGGTTGTACTTTAATGTTAGCACAAAGTTCCACTCCATTCAACTTATTTAGTTGGGTCAAATTTCAAAGACAAATTTTAGCTTTTGTCTGTTTTTTTCATCTCCAATCAGAAAAACACAAAAAGAATAAATGAAAATTTAGAAAGTATAATTACTGACAATTATATACTCACACAGGGGAACCAAAAACCATATATATCTGTATAACCATGAATCATCACATTTCAAGTTATCATGTTACTGTTTTATTTCACTGAAGACAGTGAGGTAGCAAACACAAATTTAAAATGATCCCTGGAAATGCACACAATTAAATAGATTGAATAAAGTGAAGGCAATCTGGCCTGGAGAATAAAATGAGGGGCCAAGTGTTCAAGCCCACAGTAGGTGACATTTGGAGACTTGAGGAGACAAAGGACAATATCCCTCCAAATTTTCTGTCATCAACACTCTCTACCCCTAACTCCTGACAAGTTGTCATCAATATTCTGTTCTCCTGCTCGAAACTCTAGGCATGAAAGCACGTTTCCAAGTTCTAAGTTCTAAGTTCTCTCTACCTTCACTGTTCACTTCTCCTCTGAGTCTGTTCCAACCAACAGTGTTTTTTTCTTATTGCATCCAGAGGTCCTTTCCTCCATTTTCCTCTTCTTCCTCCCCTCCTCCTTCTCTTTCATTTTCCTTTGGCTCCTCATTCTGGCAAAGGTGAGATGGAAAGCCTGCCAGGTAAAGCCCTTGCTGTCCCCATGCTGCACATAATCCTGAGGAACCTCCAAGATGGGGAAGTCTCATCTGCAGCCCTTTCACTTGTAGACTCTTTGCAGACCCATCACCCAGCCACTCAAGGGATCTGACCCTGTACTCTCCTCCAGAGGAGGAGGCAGCCCTGCAGATCTGTCAACTCCCTTCCTCCCCTCTTGTCCTACACTGCCCAACCTGACATCACTGCCTAATATTAGTGTGCTTTTGTGGGCTTATGGAAGAGGGTCATCTCTCAGTAAAGGCAGTGGTTTGAATTACTGATTGCTTTTGGAGGACTTCTCTCCTTATGTCTCTCAGAGGAGAGACACCCCCTCTTCATTTGGACATCCATGTAGTAAACATTCATAGCTCTTCCCTTTTTCATTTCCGCTGAGGACAGGAAGGGCTTATTGCCCAAGATTTTTGAAGACTATGTATATGGAAAAGGAAGAAAAATGTATTCAGATTCTACCAAATTTTGTGCTAGAGTCATCTCAGAGGGACCAGGTCATGGAACACTACAATATGATTTATTGATTTCTAGGAAAAACTTTTCAAATGTAAGGAGACAGGGTAGCCATGAGAATGTGGTGTGTGATTTTGTGGAATGTGGGTAAATGTATCTGTGATGTATGAGAATTGTCCTTGTGGCATGTCTAATCTGAGATGTGATTGTGGCATAAACGTGTGGATTGTGGTATGGCTTATGGAGTTTTATATAAGTTCTGGCACACATCTGGTGAATATTTCTGGTGCTGTTTACAGTGAATCATGATGAGTGGGTATCTATGTGTGTCTGTATATGAGTCTATGTTTGCATTTATATGAGTGTGTGTATGATCTATGTAATGACGGCGCTTAGTGCTCACTTGTGAAACCTTTCTCAGACCACACAGTGTTCTCTGTCCGCACAGTGCTCTCAACTGGTCATCTGTGCTCATTATATTCAGGGTCTGTCTTGGAACTTATCCAACTTAACAGCATATTCTGAGTGGCTGAGTGGCTGAGTGTTATTTTCTTGCACACTGTCTATCTTTATGAGTCAATATTACTGCATCCAAGATAAAAAATATAAAAACCTCTACTTTTTCCGATTTCTGTGCACCTCTATTTCCAATGATGAGACAGAAATTTGAATTCACAAACTTTATTAAATTCAATTTGAAAGAGAATTTTTTATCTCTGAACTCCCACATAGGCACTTTTGGGACCCAGAAACCAAAAACCAGTAGTTATATATTTGTTCATTCACAAAATGAAATAAATTGTCCAGAATGTCTCATTTCTGGAACCAATTATTTTACAAATTCTTTCATAAGAGTATTTTATTTTTGCTTATTGATTCATTGAACACAAATGGAGTACAGCTATTGTTTCTCTGGTTGTACACAAAGTAAAGTAACACCATCTGTACATTCATACATGTACACAGGGCAATGATGTCTGTCACACATTCTGTTAATATTCTTACCCCCCAAACTCAGACCCCACCACTCCCTTCCATCTATGCTATCTACCCTTCCTCCATTCTTGCCACCCTTCCCCCCCACATCATGCATCATCATTCATTTATCAAAGAGACCATTCAGCCTTTGGATTTTTGGGATTGGCTGATCTCACTTAGCATAACAGTCTCCATCATCATCCATTTACCTTCAAATGCCATGATTTTATTCTTCTTTATGGTGGAATAATATTCCATTGTGTATATATACTACAGTTTCTTTATTCATTCATCTACTGAAGGGCATCTAGGTTGGTTCCACAATCTAGCTATTGTGAATTGAGCAGCTATGAACATTGATGTGGCTGCATCACTGTACTAATCTGATTTTAAGTCCTTTGGGTATAGGCCAAGGAGTGGGATAGCAGGGTCAAATAGTGGATCCATTCCAAGTTTTCTAAGGAATCTCCACACTGCTTTCCAGAGTGGTTGCACGCCCACCAGCAATGAATGAGTGTACCCTTTTCCCCACATCCTTGCAAAAACCTGTTATTGCCTGTATTCTTAATAAAAGACATTCTAATTGGGGTAAGATGAAATCTTAAGGTGGTTTTGATTTGTATTTCTCTTATAATGAGGGATGTTGAACATTTTTTCATAAATCTGTTGATTGCTTGTAGATCTTCCTCTGTAAAGTGTTTATTCATTTCCTTGGCCCATTTATTGATTGGGATACTAGTGTTCTTGGTGTAAAGATTTTTGAATACTTTGTAGATTCTGGAGGTTAGTGCTCTATCTGAAGTATGTGTAGCAAAGATTTTCTCCCACTCTGATGGCTCTCTCTTCACATTGCTGATTGTTTCCTTTGCTGAGAAAAAGCTTTTTAGTTTGACTCTATCCCAACCATTGATTCCTGCTATTATTTCTTGTGCTTTGGGAGTCATGTTAAGGAAATCTGGTCCTAGGCCATCATGATGAAGATTTGGACCTATTTTCTCTTCTATTAGATGCAGAGTCTCTGGTCTAATTTCTAGGTCCTTGATCCACTTTGAGTTGAGTTTTGTACAGGGTGAGAGATATGGGTTTAGTTTCATTTTGCTGCATATGGATTTCCAATTTTCCCAGCACCATTTGTTGAAGAGGCTGTCTTTCTCCATTGTATGTTTTTGGCTCCTTTTTCAAGTATGAGATACCTGTATTTATGTGGGATTGCCTCTGTGTCCTCTATTCTGTACCATTGATCTACTGTCTATTTTGGTGCCAATATCATGCTTTTTTGTTACTTTGCTCTGTAGTATAGTTAAAGGTCTGGTATTGTGATACCCCTGCTTTGCTCTTCTTTCTAAGGATTGCTTTTGGTACTCTGGGTCTCTTATTCCTCCAAATGAATTTCATGATTGCTTGCTCTATTTCTATGAGGTCCATCATTGGGATTTTAATTGGAAATGCATTGAATTTGTATAGCACTTTTGGAAGTATGGCCATTTTGACAATATTAATTCTGCCTATCTAAGAACATCGGAGATTTTTCCATCTTCCCAGATTCTCATTAACATCTTTCTTTAATGTTCTGTAGTTCTCATTGTAGAGGTCTTTCACTTCTTTTTTAAGATTGATTCCCAAGTATTTTATTTTATTTGAAGTTATTGTGAATGGGGTAGTCTTCCTAATTGTCCTGCTACTTTACTGAATTCATTTATGAGTTCCGGAAGTTTTCTGGTGAAATTCTTAGGGTCTTATAAATAGAGAATCATGTCATCAGCAAATAGGGGTAGTTTGAGCTCTTCTTTTCCTATTCGTATTCCTCTAATTTCTTTGGTCTGTCTAATTGCTCTGGCTAGAGTTTCAAGAACAATGTTGAATAGTAGTGGCGAAAGAGGGCATCCCTGCCTTGTTCCAGTTCCCAGGGGGAATGCCTTCAATTTTTCTCCATTTAGAATGATGTTAGCTGTGGGCTTGGCATAAATGGCCTTTACAATGTTAAGGAATGTCCCCACTATCCCTATTTTTTCTAGTGTTTTGAGCATGAAGGGGTGCTGTATTTTATCAAATGCTTTCTCTGCATCTATTGAAATAATCATGTGATTCTTGACTTTAAGTCTGTTGATGTGGTGAATTACATTTATTGGTTTCCGGATGTTGAACCCACCTTGCATCCCCGGGATGAAACCCACTTGATCACGGTGCACTATCTTTTTAATATGCTTTTGTATGTGATTCACTAAAATTTTGTTAAGAATTTTTGCATCTATGTTCATTAGAGATATGGGTCTGAAATTTTCTTTCCTTGATGTGTCCTTCTCTGGTTTTCATATCAGGGTGATATTAGCTTCACAGAATGAGTTTGGAAAGGTTCCTTCCTCTTCTATTTCATGAAATACTTTGAGGAGTATTAGAATGAGCTCTTCTTTGAAGGTCTTGTAGAACTTGGCTGTGAATCCATCCGGTCCTGGACTTTTCTTTGTTGGTAGGCTTTTGATGACTTCTTCTATTTTATTGCTTGAAATTGATCTATTTAAGTTGTGTATGTCCTCCAGATTCAGTTTCGGTGGCTCATATGCATCTAGGAGCCTGTTGATGTCTTCCAGGTTTTCTATTTTGTTGGAGTATAAATCTTCACAGAAGCTTCTTATTATGTTTTGTATTTCAATTGTGTCTGCTTTAATATTTCCATTTCCATCACGGATTTTAGTAATTTGGAGTTTCTCTCTCCTTCTCTTCATTAGCATGGCTAAGGGTTTATCAATTTTGTTTATTTTTTCAAAGAACCAACTTTTTGTTTTGTCAATTTTTGAATTGTTTCTTTTGTTTCAATTTCATTGATTTCAGCTCTGATTTTGATTATTTCCTGTCCTCTGCTACTTTTGGTGATGATCTGTTCCTCTTTTTCTAGGGCTTTGAGCTGTAATGTGAGGTCATTCATTTGTTGACTTTTCATTTTTTTATTAAATGCACTCCATGCAATGAATTTCCCTCTTAGCATTGCTTTCATTGTGTCCCAGAGATTTTGATATGTTGTATCTTTATTCTCATTGACCTCTAAGAATCTTTTAATTTCCCCCCCAATGTCTTTTGTTATCCATGCATCATTCAATATCATATTATTTAATCTCCAAGTCTTGGAGTAGTACCTGTTTTTATCTTTATCTTTGATATCTAATTTCATTCCATTATGATCTGATAGTATACAAGGTAGTATCTCTGTTTTTGTATTTGCTAAGAGTAGCTTCGTGCCATTACATTGTCTATTTTAGAGAAGGAGCCATAAGCTGCTGAGAAGAAAGTGTATTCGCTTTTTGATGGATGGAATATTCTATATATGTCTGTTAAGTCTAAATTAGCTATTGTGTCATTGAGTACTATGGTTTCTTTTTTCAATTTTTCCTTGGAAGATCTGTCCAACAGTGAGAGAAGAGTGTTAAAGTCCCCCAGTATTATTGTGTTTTTGTCTATATAGCTCCTGAAGTTGAGAAGGATCTGATTGAGGAACATGGATGCACCACTGTTTGGTGCATAAATATTTATGATTGTTATGTCTTGCTGATTTATGCTTCCTTTACGCAGTATGAAATGTCCTTCTTTATCCCTTCTGACTAACTTTGGTTTGAAGTCTACTTTATCTGAAATGAGGCTGGAAACCCCTGCTTTTTTACTCAGTCCATGTGCATGGTACGTTTTTTCCCAACCTTTCAACTTTGGTCTGTGGGCATGTTTTTCTATGAGATGAGTCCCTTGAAGGCAGCATATTATTGGCTCTTTCTTTTTAATCCAATCTGCCAGTCTATGTCTTTTGATTGATGAGTTTAGGCCATTTACATGGCCTATTATTATTATTGAGGGTTATTATTGAGATATGACTTGTATTTTCTGTCATTTTAGCTTTTGGGTTTTTTAGCTTAACTTTGTTTCTCCTTTGATTGACTCTTTCTTTAGAGTAATTCCTCCCCATGATGACTGAGATTGCTATTTTTTTTTCTTCCTCTTCAAATATTTTGTTGAGATTGTTCTGTAGGTCAGGCTTTCTCTTTCTGAATTCTTTAATATTTGTTTATCAAGAAAGGATTTTATTTCCTCATCAAATCTGAAGGTAAGTTTTGCTGGGTATAAGATTCTTGGTTGGCATTCATTTTCCTTCAGAGCTTGGAATATGTTGTTCTAGGCCCTTCTTGCTTTTAGGGTCTGGGCTGAGAAGTCTGCTGATATCCGTATTGGTTTCCCCCTGTAGGTAATCTTATGCTTTTCTCTCACAGCCTTTAAAATTCTATCTTTGTTTTGTATGTTAGGTATTTTCATTATAATGTGCCTTGGTGTGGATCTGTTGTAATTCTGTGTGTTTGGTGTCCTGTAAGCATCTTGTAATTGATTTTCTATCTCATTCATCATATTTGGGAAATTTTCTGATAATATTTCCTTGAACACATTATTCATACCCTTGGTTTGTATCTCTGTGCCTTCCTCAATCCCAATAACTCTTAAATTTGGTTTTTTCATGATGTCCCATATTTCTTGGCAGTTTCGTTCATGATTCCTAACCATCTTCTCTGTTTGTTCAACTTTTTTTCACGATTAAAAATTTTGTCTTCATGGTCTGAAGTTCTGTCTTCCAAGTGATCTATTCTGTTAATTATGCTTTCTATAGAGTTTTTAACTTGGTTGATTGCTTCCTTCATTTCCTTGTTTCCTTCGAGGATTTCTGTTTGGTTTTTTTCAGAACTTCTATTTCTTATTGAAATGATTTTTTGCTTCCTGTGATTGCTCTATTGGCTGATTATCATAGCCTGAATTTGCTCTCTCATCCCATCATTCTTTTCTCGGATCATTTTAATTATGAACATTCTGAACTCCCTTTCTGTCATTCCTTCTACCATGCTGTCTTTGGGTTCTCTTGATATATCATCTAGGTTTGTTTGGGACAATTTCTTCCCTTGTTTTCTCATGTTGCTCATCTATCCTCCCCTCTAGTGGTGCAAATCAGAGGGATTGCAATTTCCCTGTGAAGACTTAACGTGTCCCTGCAGATTTCCAGTAAGTCACCTGATGTTTGAGCATTGCTTGATCAAGCGGTGACTGAAGAAATTTGCTGTCCCACTACCTCCAGGTTGGGAATGATCAATGCTTCTGGGCAGAGGCAGCCTGGTGTTGATGGACAATTAGATACAGCAAGGTGCTAGACTCCAGGCCAGGGTGTGGACCTGGGCACTAGACGAAGTTGGGGTGGGGGCACAGAACTGTGCTCAGTGATGGAGACACTGGGCTTGAGAGCCCAGGCAGGCCTGAGCTCCTTGCTGAGGGCTCAGGTGGTGGCAGGTGGTTGCTCTCTCCCGGGGAAGCTGTAAAATGGTGCCAAAGGCCCTAATCTCCCTGCTAGAGCTGGAACTCCAGCCGCTCCAGGTCAGATCTCCCCAGGAGAGCATGCACAGTGGTGCCGGAGCCCAGCCCTGAGGATTCAGGCAGCTACAGTTGGTCTCTCTCCACCAGGGAAGCTGCAAAATGTTGCCAAAGGGTCCAAACTCCCCCTCCCCAGAGCCAGCGACTCCAGCCACTACAGGCCAGACCTCCCCAGGAGACACCACGCAATGGTGTGGAAGACTGGAGCTCAGCTCTGAGGACTCAGGCAGATGCAGATGGTCACCCTCCACCAGGGAAGCTGCAAAATGGTGCAGAAGGGTCCAAACTCCCCTCGTAATAATATTATTATTATGATTTTTATATCCTCAGTATGTGTAAACATACTTATATACCGTTCCCAGAAAATTGTGAATTACTATGTCTTATAACGTTAAATATGTTGTTTGTTATGTTTCAAGAATTAACATCAATGTTGAAGGTTTTACAGTTTTTTATTGTTAATTCCTTTTTCACAAGGCATTTTCTATAGGACATCTTAAGGATGATTGACTGACAGTTCATAAGTCTACAGTTTTACATGCCAAACACTACTGGGCTTCTATCAGACATGGTTTAATTTTATCTTTATTCTTTGATTGTATGTCTGACTGACAGTACATGTTGAAGTGACATTTCTCATAAATGCACCTCTTCCTCTCTTACATTTGACATTTGCTCCACGAAATGTAACCAGAGAGTTCTTCCCTTCCCTCCAAAAATGTAAGTTATTCATGATGAGATCCTGTTGATGGGAAAGAAACTGAGACTCAGAATCCCAACAAAATGCAGAAGAAGTGAAGAGTAGGTTTTAGTCAAAACTACAACTGTCTTCAGAGACTGAGCAGAGATGCTCAGCTGCTTTTCTTCAGGTCTACTCAGATTCCTACTCTACTGACCTAGATGATGCTGTTAAAACTGGTCCCCTGTCAGCATGACTGTGGGTGTAGAAAGAAGAATCCCAGGAGAAGTTCTACAAATAAGTGAATGATCCTTTAACATCAAGGAACAGGAAATTATCTTCCAGTGAATACACAGGATTTGTATAGTACATGGGAAAGTATGAAGCTCCTAAGGAAGGGAAAAGAAATCATAGAGCTACTGTGTAAATTCAGTTCATTAATTTACTCAAAGAAAAAAATTCTGAATATCGTGTGTGAGTTCTTAGAATAGTGATTGTCCATGAGTTATAGACTGTATATTGTATATCTTGCCAAACAGCAAGTGTATATGAGCACTATATTGGAAATATGTTGGTGTTTTCATTAGATTTCCTTCATTTAGGTTGGAATCCATGTCATTCACTAAAGCTCTATTCTTGATGGTGTCAGAGTTCATGAAGTAGTAGACCTGTGAACTTCCATTATTTTGCCAAATTTTGCTTGGAAAAATTCTGCTGATGTGGAGCCTGGAGCGTCACACACTTCTGTTCTTGGATCCCAGATCACAGTTGCATACCCAGAAGAACCATATTACCTGAGCAAATTTTAGAGTTGCATTATGAATAAGAACTTACAGCTACAACAGCTGCTCACATCCTCATGTTCATTTCCACATCCTATTTCTCTGATGCCCGCACCAAAAAAGACCAAACAAACCAGATAGTTATTTGGTTCTGTGCAGTTACCTCTGACTTGAACAGGGAACTGGCATGTTAAATTCACTATGTTTCTGTGTAGACCCTTCCCTCAAGAATCCACATATCCACCTACCTTGAGGAAGACCTTGAGATGGTTCACCTTCCCCTTAATTTCCACATGTTCAATCTCTCCATCTCACTTCCTACAAATTTACAGCCTCAAATAAAATATTTGATTAAATTTTTTGTTGAAATAGTTAAACATTTATGATATTTTGTCACTGTCCATATTTACAGGGTAGCCAAGCACCCTAGCAAGCACTTAACTGTCCATGATTATCAAGATCTATCATGAATGCTTCTGCATCTGTCTTATGCACACACTGTAGTCAAATAGCATTTGGTGAAAGAGTAAGCATGGCATGAGTAAGTTCATACCAGATTGTTGATTTTATTGAAGGTGAATGAAGACAACATCACTCTCCAAGTTTCTGTACAAGGGTCATCAGAAGTCAAAGGACCCAAACACTGTTGGAAATATCCTATTTTACTCAGAATCATGAGTGATTGCTTAAAATGTTTGGGTTGATCTCAAAATCCCCACAACCACCACTGAACATTCATAATTTCTAATAGTAATCTGTTTACTGTTAAACTCCATGTTTATCACAACTACCTCGTTTCTCACAGTGTCAAAACTAATCTACTCAACCTAGCCTTCATAGTGATTTGTTTGTATATATTTTGTGTGTTCTTTTATCTCTCCATTTCACACAAGTGCCCCACATTTGCATCTTTATAGTCTGAAACAGAACAATTTCTACTCTTAAGCATATACTTTCTATATGAATCTATCTTCATCTCTATACAACCAGCTTTTATGGTTTTAAATATTTTTCACTGTTTCTCTAATTTCTATGAAACCAAATTTCATCTTCATTAGCAGAAACACACACTATAAAATTTGTAACACTTATTTATCTGATTCCTTTAGGAAGAGGTCAGTGAAAGTTTTTCTAGATCAACCACTATGTCTGTGACAGACACACAGTGTCTTGGTGTAGGTGATCTGGTCCCAAACCACAGAGACAAGACCTGCATTATCTGAATCTTCTCTTCACTCTTAGACAACCTGTCCTCAGGAGGACTTCAGGAACTGTGCAGAAAAATGTACATTTGTTCCTTCTTCAGTGTCTTCTTGTGATTTCTCCCTCTCTCCTCACATCATCTATCACAAACTAGAACTTCTCTCTTCTTTTGTAGAAGGCAATTCTTGGATACTTTATTCTGAAAGAAGATTCTATACATACCCCTCAATTTCTTTGAAATCTGGATAATGAAGATGTTTTCTAGATATTTCCTATTCTGCTTTCTCTTCAAGATTCAACTCTTTGGAGGGTTATCAGACCAGGAGATTTTCTCTCTGAGGTTCATCTCTCAAAGGATTGGTTGATGATGACTGAGAATAGAATCTATACCTTCAAAAACAACAAAATAGGAGAGGCTGTTTAACAAACCACTGTCCTGAGCAGTGCTCAGTACAGCATCAGGATTGTTATGAGACCAGCTATCACTAAGGCCTCAGCAGTGTATTATGACCTACTGATAACATCACACAGTCCAGGAAGCCTGGAATTGTTCACAGAACTGCAGAATTGCTAAAGCCCATCCCCTAAGAGGATACCATTTATACAGTGGAAAATATATCAGTAACTTGAATTTTCCATCCTTGCACTTGATACCAACACTAGAGAGATGATATGGATTAAACAAAGGAAATTTTTCTGTGTGTCTGAGATACCACCTTATACACTGTGGCTTGGAGAAGTGGTGAGGATAAGGTGGTATCAGAGAGGGTCGGACTCAGCACCATACTTTTCTAATGGAAAAAGTAAAGGCTATATTTCATTAGTACTGTGTAAAACATGTGTAAACCGAGGGAGGAGGCATCCTGGAATGCATGTGTGGAATTGAGAATATCCATTCATATACTCCCATCATTTATTGAATTTCCTCTGCTGCTGGCAACAGTTTCTTGTATCCTCACAGTCAGGCTTATCTTTTGTGTGACTCTTCCTCTTCACATCCACATTGACAGGGAGGAGACAATCCTGGACACACTGCACTTAGCATTTCTCAGGAATTCAGTTCTTGTCAAATCCAAAGGTCTGACTTTCATGAATTTTGTGCCAGAGTCCAGTCTGTCCTCTGCAAACATTTAGATCCCATACAAAGTTTAAGCTCTGAGGGAGCCTATGTGACCTTCCATGCAGTGCACATTGAACTTAAACTCATAGGATGACTATGTGTTTATTATTAAATCTTAACAATTACCATGACTCAGTCTCCTTCCATCACCTTTGCATCATGAGAGTCCCATCACTCTGGGTGCTCTCTTTTTTAATGCTAAATGACAGGCACATTTATCAACACATATTCCAATTTGTAAGTGTTTTAAAGAACTAAAAATAAAATGATACTCTTTTGCTTGTCAAATTGGTAAAGCGTAGAGGGTCAAATGATACCAAATAATGATCTAGATGTGAGTGAATAAGGAATCTTCTAGAACTAAAATAAAGTATTGCTCCATGTAGTTGTATTAGAGAAAAATTCCCCATTATTTCATGAAATAAAATACATAACCTACAATTCCACGATTTTCTTTGAAAACAGACATTTAGAAGTACAATATTTGTTACCTGACTTGTGCTTTTGCAGAGTTGGAAATTTTATTTTCTAATACAAAAAAATTAATAAGGAAATTATGGTAGATGTTTGCTGTACAACTCCTTGCTAAAACTAGAGGTCATGCTGAGTAAATTTTTCCTGAGCATCATGAAAGGACTGCTGATAAGAAATCAAAAGAAAATATAACTTCATGAATTAAGTGCAAGTGCCTTCATGAATAGCCAAAAACATACTAAGAATATTACTGACTCAATCATCTACAGTTTAAAACAGGAAAAAAAATAATAATCACACCCAACCCAAAATAACTCAAATAGACCTAGATCTAAAGGAAATGTTTGTTATTATCATATTTTTTCCTTGAATTTTATGGACTAAAATACAAATGTTTTATCATGATGTTCTGAAGGTTAAAATCCCTCCTTGGACTTCAGAACTCAGTATGTCAGGAGGGCTGCACTGAAGCTTAAAATTTAATATGTGCATATAAATTCTTATGAAGAAAGGGGAAGTAACAAAACAAAGTTCTAACCAATTAAAAATGATAGATTTTAAAAAAGGAAAAGCCAACTGATGCAACAACTTAACTATTGCTCTTTCTGAAGTAAATAGGTTAACAACTTTGTAGTAACACCAATTCAAAAGTAAACTGAAATGTCATAAAAGGCGATGAGCTCAACTCTCAATGCCAAAAGACAGCAGAACCTTCACCAGAACCATCTTGAAATGCATTTAGAAGGGATACAGGGTGGGAAATGATGAATCCAATTATATTACACAGTTTTATTGGAATAATGTTCTGTCCCCAGGTCCTGTAAGCCCTGGTCAGGGACTGCTGCCGCAGACTCTTCTTCCATTCTCCTCTGCCTCACCAGGGGCCCCAGCATCATTTCAATCCCCATGGAATCTCTATATGATTCTTCTCACTTTTGCACTTTTATCCTGTATGTTCAGTCTTGAAAAGTCAAAAATTTTATGAACTATGAATTATTTTTATGAATTGTTATCATGAATCATTATTGTATTGGATGCAGTCTTTGTTTGATTGCTCATGGTAAAAGTATTATAGGCCAGGAGTTTTGGTGAATGCATCTTTGTATACCTGATTGCACATCATCCTGGGTTCCCAATGGTTCTTTTTTACCATAAGTGGACAGACACACAATGATCATCATAAATTTGGAAAGGTTTAAATTTTACAGTGTCCATAAGCCTCATTTGAAAATGCATCCCAGAAAATCAGCTTGTCCATGAAATCCAGTCAACTAAGAAATTACTTCAAATGCCTCTTATTTTGTCAAAGTACTGGGATGTGCACAATATTCATGCATATACAAAACAAGACAGACAAGCATAGGAATTGTTAGAGAACTGAATGCTAATTTTCAAAATTTTTACAAGTATAAAAACATACAAAAGCCAAAACATGTTAATTCCTTCATCTTCAATGTCAGGATTTAATTAATACTGAGAATGAAGCCTAACAATAGACCTATCTCAGTATTTTAAATCTTTATTCTTAATCTCAGGTGGATTTTAAGTATTACTGATCTAGTATCTGTGAAATATTTTAAGTTTAACAGCACTGTCAGTTCCATTCCATTTCATGTTTTTCTGATATTCAAGAGTTATGGAATTTGATGTGTGATTTGATTAATTATGCTAAGATTCAATTTTCAGAGAATAACTTTATTTCTCTTTCAATTATCCATTCTTCAATCATACATACAATGCAACAACATTATTGAGGTGAAATTGGTTTTCATATATTATCTATATACTCCATGAAAACTGATTGCTGAATCTGATTCAATTCCCCATTTTGCCTTTACAGATCCAGGTACAAATCTGATATTCATTTGCCATGACATCTAACCGGTGATCAGAAAGCTTGCTCTTGAGTAGGAAACTCTGGAGTAATTTTAAAATTCACATTTTAATAACTTTCAAATTTCTGTTTTAAGATGTATCAGATGTGCAAAATCATGACTTCATGGTAAGAGCAAAAGAAACTTGTATAAGCCTGGGGAAGATATTTTGAAAGTTTTGAATAGTTTCACACTTCATTTGCTCAGGACCTTCTCTTTAGGGGTATCTTTTGTTAATTGTATGTTATTACATTGCCAAAATTTCTTATTTATTAAGGAGGTAGAGTAGTCCTCATGAAAATGTTTATTTTACTTTCCTCTTGTTAACAAAAGTTAAATTTTAGGTGATGACTAATTAGGCAATAATGATGTAAATTTCAACCAAATGAGATCAATTAAAGATACATATTCAATAACATTGCTCAATATTATACTTTGGATCTGAGAATGTCCCCTGAAAAGCTCATGTGCGGGCAGCATGGCAATGTGCAGAGTTGACACAATTGGGTCATGAGAGCTGTAATCTCAGCAGTGGATGAGTCCACTAGAAGGATTAATGATTTGAATGGACAGCAGGGTGCCAACTGTGGGTGATGGGATGTGACTGGAGGAGGCAGGTCACTGGGTTTGTGTTCTTGGACTATATATTGTCCAGGGTTCCTCTTCCCCTGCTTCCTGACTACTATCAACTTAGCTCCTGTCTTCCATGTGGACCATTCTCCATGGTTTCAGTCTCACCTCAAACCCAGAACGGTGGAAAAATCTAGCCTGCTCCTTCCCCCACTGCAGGGGGATTGCAAATGAGAGAGCTAGAGATGCAGGAGGTAGCAGGAGGGCCAGGTGAACTGCTGGCCAGTGAGTAGTCCTGAGCAGAAGGTGGATCTGAACAGAAGAAAACAGCTCCAGAGTGGGGATGACTGTCCAAGCACATGCCCAATCATCCACTGCTGCACCGGGAGTGACCAAGGTATGGGGGCACCGTGTGAAGACAGCTGTAGCAGCACCAGCAACATAGGTGCACAGCAGACGGTTCTGACATGCCTCTCTTGCCAGCAAGAATGTCAGCCATGTCCAAATGTATCCCCATCTCACCCACTCCAGTCCAAGATCCCAGGCAGCCTCTGAAACTAAAGCAAAAGAGAGGATCAAGATCATTGTGATGGATTAGCAATTAGTCCCAGGTGCCGTCCCAGAACATGGTCAAAGAACCCAAATTGAGGGGCCTGAAATTGAGAATCGAGTCCAGCTCTCTTCATCCCCTCAGACTTCCTAGTTTTGCTTGGGAACTCCAGATTTCCCAGATCAGGGAAACTACAGAAAGATACCTGGAGATGTATTTTCTTTCCTCAGGCAGCTGCTGAGAAGAGTTGTCATACTTTTTTTTTTTCAATATGGATGAAAATCAGCTAGTGTTTTAATAGATAGACCTGGGATATAAGGAGGGTGAACACTCAGTGTCTCTGTGTCTACGGTGTGTAGTGTGGGAGGAAGGGGTTCACTGGGGTGTGTCAGCATTAGAAGACACAGAGAACCATGTACACAGAAGGTTCTCCATTTCCAACCTTGTTCCCTTTTTCCACTCCACCCCTTTTTTGGACAAGGCTGCTCCTCACCTGGCAGCCTCCCTCACCAGGAGTGAAGGGGATAGAAATCTGGACCAGGCCAGGGAAGACATTGTAAGAAGCCAGAGAGGAGTCCCAGTGGCAGGAAGGCGACCTGGACTTGACAGAAGAGATTAGCTTTGGGGATGTGGAGAGGGCCTGGGACTTTCTCACTTCCACTGCTTCTAAAGCAGCCTCTATTCATCTCCCATTGCCCCTCTCACTGACGCTGGGCCTTTGTGCCACCCTACCTTCCTTCCTTTCATTCTGTCATGACTATACATTGACCTTGGAGATCCAGGTAGGAAGACAAGTGTGTGTGAGTGTGTTTGTGTGAGGGAGAGAGTGATAAAGAGATAGAGACAGAGACAGAGAGACAGACAGAGAGAAAGATGAGCAGCCTAGGGTCTTGCCTCCTCCTAGGTCTATGAAACTGGGACTGTTTCCTTGCTGTTGTTGTTTGTGACTGCTCTTTTGGACTTTTGCCTTCCTCCTTCTGGTTCTGTCTTTTTTCCTCCTATTGTACACACCCTATTTCCTTCTAACAACATGTGTGCTCATAGGAAAAGTGTTTTTTAAACACAGGAGAAGGACATAAAATAATAAACTCAGTAAATATAGCTCACATTTGCATAATTATCCTTCTGGACTATTCCATGTATCTATAAATATGCACACTTTAAAAATTTTTTATTTTTTTGTGTGTACACATGGTTCATACTGAGTATACTGTTCAAAAACTTGTCTTTCTTCCTTTAATCACATAGATGTTTTTCTGGGTCAGCACATATGGACTTAACAGTCTTTCTAACTGCAGTTCAGGGTTCCATTTAAGAGGACTACAATATAATAAATTTCCTATGATGGCCTTTAGGTTGTGACCAGCTGTGTGCAGGAGTGCTTCCACCACCAGTCTGTTAGGATACTTTCATTTCTGCATCTTCATATGAGACTTGTTTGGCTATCTGTTCAAAGTTTTAAGGAGAGATTATTAGGGGTTCATTTCCTGGCCTTGTATGTCAAGGGCTCCCCATGTAAAGTGGAGTAGGCTGACAGGTGAGTAGAGTGGTCTGATGATTCCCTGACCTCATGCAGCATCCTAGAGAAGACATGAAGGGGACCTCAGAAAATGCCCAGATACTGTCTCCTCACCTCTCAAAGCCCTAGACTGACCTCCTTTTCTTTGTTGTCTGCTGGGAAGGTTCTATAATGACTTAGAAAAGAGCACTATTGGAATCACTTTTCTCTCTGAGAATCCTGAGTTTGTATTTTATTGACCTTTGTATTCCCTCCTTCCCATGTCCAGGCACATTGTGGACTTCTTCCATATTATCACTTAGGTGGGATTCTGCTGTGTTTCTTCTGTGTTTCCTGCTGACAAATTTAAACAGGTAGAGTTCTGGTAAAAGAGAGTGTATGATCAAAATTAGTGCAATTTCATTTTAAGATTGCTTTCAACTTAGTTGCTCAGAAAACAGTTGAGGTTTAAAATTTTATTTACAGTGCCTTTCATTTGAGTCTCATCTGAAGATCTAGGGCATAGGGAAACCTCAATGGAAAAGTTTTCCATTCTTCTGTCTTAGTTTGTTCCAACGGATCTCAGACAGTTGGGTTTCTCACAACAATCACCATGGAGACCTCCACAGAGGGCTCACCAGGTGCAGGTGCCTCTACGGTCTAGTTCACACAATGAACTTTTAGTCAGCAGCCTCATCCAGCAGGACAGTCTCCAGCTTTGTTATTGGAGGCTTTCTCTTTTTCTGTCTTCTTTTCTTTTAGGTGATAGAATCAGCCAACAGGACCACCAATACCTGCCATGATAATGAAACAGTGATTTAACACCCACAATGGATGCCCGACTCTACATGTACACCTTCCTGCCCATCTTGGGGGCACTGGTCTTTGTCAAGAAACTCCAAGTCCTGTCCATCTTCTCCCCATTGGCTGACATCAGCACACTGGTCAGCATGGTCATTATCTACCAGTTTATTGGTCAAGTGTGAGCCCAGGCCCTCCCCCATTATCTTAGAAGTGTGAAAAGAGAGTAAGCAGAACATATATGGTTCCATGTTACATATGGCATATTCAGACAATTTTAACTTCAACAGTATTGAAATTTTGTGTCAGATCAATTTTTATTGTGGGATTCTCCTTTACAGTGAAGAATATTTAGCAGTAACTGAGGTCTTTACTCTGAAGGTGCTACACACATCTACTCTCACAGCTTGAACACCCAACATGTTTCTAGATGCTTCCAGACATCCCTGGGGAAAATCACCCCCATGGATAAGACTGCTTTGAACTTTTTCCAATTGTATTGTTAATGTATTAATGCATATGATCACTACACACAGTTGGAAAGTATTGACAACATACAAATATTAATATAAAGATGTATTTTTCTAATCTGTGCTTAGATAAAGTAATTCTTTACCAATTCATCTATTCATCAAAAGTATAAATTCAATGACTGTTCCTGCCACTTACTTACCCAGGTGGGCTGGTTTGTAGGGTAGTTTGAAGAACATGAAAGCATAAGAGGATAGAAGATCAAGTGGAAAGAAAATAAATGTGCCCTATGCACCATGGCAGTCTGTGGAAAAGAAAATGCATTTTGCCAAGACTCAAAAAAGGAAAAGAGTAAAAGTAGGTGAATAAAAACAACTAAAGGCCTTTAACTCACACCACTTCTTATTGATTAAAATGTGGACAACAGTAATACCTCCTGAGTCCCACACCCACACTGAGTCGCTTCTCAGGGATGCCCTCTGTGTGAGTGATCTGAGTAATTCTAGATCCTGTGAAAGTATTTACACTGTAAGTATGTAGGAAATACATGAGATATGCTTTCTTATGTATTTTGAAAACAATTTTCTGTAATTATTAGTAGTGTTAAATAGCTAGCTATTTTCACCCCTGGCAGTACCTTAGAGAGCTCTCCAGGCTGATTTAGCTGACTCTACTTCATGGTTTCTCACTGCTGCCCAGAATCACAGTGAACAGATGAGCCACAGTTCACTTAACCAGTACCCAGTTGGTGGACCATCAGGTCATTCTTATCTTGTTGTCTTATTTCAGTATTAATAGAGTGAATTTTGATTTTTGTGGACATAATGAATGATTCTATAAGATATTTATAAAGAGCTGTAATTACTGAGGAACATGCCCTGATTTTCTCCTGTACCGGGGATTGACCTCAAGGGTGCAATACAACTGAACTACACCCCCACCAAACTTTCATTTTTTATTTTGAGACAGTCTAAGTTTCCCATGCTGTATGTGAACTTGCAATTCTTCTACCTCATCCACCCATGTGTTCACCACCATGCCCAGGAAGCATTCAGTCTTGAATTCTTATATTGCCAAGTTGCTTCTTCCAAAAGTTGCCAACTGAATTCATAAAGACTCCCCGGGTGCTTCCATGGCACACAAGGATTGCCTCGCATTCACACAGTAACACAGTCACTGACTGATGTGTTTTCTAGGAAGCCAGTAGGCCCTGAAAAGCAGTGCTAAGAAAATGACATGATGAATTAGATTAACTTTGTGGTTACACTTTGTGAGCACTTTGTGTTCATACACTTGTTTTTTTCATTATTGAAATTCAGATGGGTTGTGGATATTGATTCCTCTGCAGAACTATTTTTTTAAAAGATACAGAGCTCTCATGCTGCTAGACATGGTGTCACACACCTGTAATCCCAGCAGCTTGGGAGGATGAGACAGGAGGATTGTGAGTTCAAAGCCAATCTCAGCAACTTAGTGAGGCCTTAAGAAACTCAGCAAGACCATGTCTCTAAATAAAATACAAAAAGTGGTGGGGATGTTGCTCAGTGGTTAAGCAACCCTGGGTTCAATCTCTGGTTAAAAAGAATCCCAACAACAAAAATTTTTTAAAAAGAGCAAACAAAACAAAAGAAGAAAATAAGAGCTCTTATCCTATTTTTATGGTGGGATTGACCATTTTTATGATCAAACAAGAGTAAATAATTTCACTTAGAAATAATTTCACATAGTAATTTTATATCACTCATGTGTGTACATAGGATATTCCAGTGAATGGTAAAGGCAAAGTAACTGCAACTACATCCTGTGGGCACCAATACCCGCCACAAAGCATCTTAAACCACTGCAGATATTTACACACTTATGGTTGCCAGGAACTGAGGGCCAAGTGAGAATTCAGGACCCTGAACATCTCAGCTCCTGCTGACTGCTGGTGTCCACCCTGAGGTTTGTGCATGATGCAATCTACACTGTGAGATGAGGCAGCCCTGCCAATTTTCCAGCAGCTGTTTTGAGCTTGTTTTGAGTTTGTGTCAGGGGTCATACTGAAAGATTTCTTCAATGTTTCCCACATTGATGGAAACAATTTTCATCTTCATTGAAAGGAAATGAACTTATCATTAGAAAATTCATCATCCATTTCCCCAAATGCCTTTAGAAGAAATATAATGAAAGGAAATGAATTTTTTTTAGAAAAGGTAACCCAGACCAATCCCTATGCCTGTGACAAACACAGGGTGCCTTTTGTTTGTGACCTGAATCCAATGTCACATAGACAAGACCAAGATCCTCTGAATGTTCTCTTGAATTTCAGAACACTTAGCCCTCAAAAAGACTTTAGAAACTGTAAGAAAAGCACCTCTTGCTTCTTTCCTGCTTCTTGTAGTTACTTCTCTTCCTTTTTTCTCTCCTTCTTTACCCCTTCTCTGCCATTAACTGGAAAAGCACACGTCTCTATTTTCCTTTTTAGAAGTCAGTTTCTGGTGATCTTATGTACAAAGAGTGTGCTCACACATATGTGTGAGCTTCTTAGCCACTCTGGGGTGAGTATGTATTCATATGTTTCCTAATTTACTTTGTCTTCAGTGTGCAAGTCTTATTCAGTTGAGGTAACTTTCTCTCTGAAGCTCAACTTTTAAAGAGTTATTAGATGATGATTAAAAATTAAGTCTTTACCTACTAAAGCAACAAATAAATTGGAGAGAGGCTATCTCTTCACCCTATTGCTTTCATCAGCAGTGCTCAGTATAGCACTCAGGTTGTTATGAGACCAGCTGTCACTAAGGTCTCAGCAGTATATTATGGCCTATTGATGACATCAGCACAGTCCAGGCAATGTTCACAGTAGAGCACAGATGCTAAAGCCCATACAGCTCAGATTCTATCATTAACTTGAACTTTCATACATTGCACTTTATACCAAAATTAGAGAGATGATCAGAATTATACAAAGGAAATTATTATGTGTGTCTAGTTATACTGCGTTCCTCAGTTTTCTCCTTGGTGTGGATATGGCAGCACCAAAGAGGGTCAGGCTCAGAAGCATGCTCGTCTCATAGAAAATGTAAAGGCTTTATCTCACTAATGCTGTTTTCATTATGTATAAACCTACATGAGAGGCATGGTGGAATGTAGGTGTGGGCTAAGGAACATCTCATTCATCCATACAGCCACAGCAGGTATTAAATTTCCCAGTACTGGCCACAGTCTCCTGTATCATCACAGCCAGATTTGTCACTTCCACCAATCTTCCTCATCACATCCACATTGGTAGGAAGAAAATAATCCTGGGCTTCACCACACTTAGCCTATGTCAGGTAGGCTGAATATCTGTTCTTGTCAAGGCTGAATATCTCACTCTCCTGGAATCTGTCCCCAGGCTACATGTTCTGGAAACATGTAGGCTCTCTATAGAGTTTGAACTCTTAGGCAGATTTATCTTATCTCACACCCATTGTAGAATGCACCTCATCTTCTAAGTTGAATATGTATTCATTCTCAATATTAATAATTAGTGACCCTGCCACCCTCACTATCTTTTACTCTTAGGTCCAATACTCTTGGTATTCAAATATTTTCCATGCCCACTGAATAGCAGGTATGTTTATCAACTGATTTCCAGGTTAGGAAGCTATTAACACTATGCAACATTGAAGAACTAAGTTGAAGAAGACTCAGGAAGTGAGAGAGTCCTCACATGTTCACACAGGCAGAATTAATATTGCTAAAATGGCCATAGTTGCAAAATCATTACATAGATTCAATGCAATGTGCAACAAAGTATCAATGACATTCTTTACAGAACTAGCAAAACAGTTCTAAAATTCATTTGTAAGAATACACCAAATACTGAAAATTAAATAACAAAAGAAATTCTATATGAATTAAGCAATGCTGGAGGCATCCCAATACCTGATTTCAAATTTTAATACAGATCAATAGCAATATCATCTGCATGATATTGGCATATAGCCTGCAACATAGGCCAATGGAACAGAATAGAAGTCACAGAGACAAACTTACTTATGTGATTCTTGATCAAGTTGCCAAAAATATACATTGGAACAAAGAAAGCATTTGGGGGAAACTGATTATCCATATGTATAGGAGTGAGACTGGACAACTATCTCTCACCCTGAACAAAAGTCAACTGAAAATGGATCAAAGATCTAGACTTAGACCAGAACCAGTGCAACTCCTAGAAGAAAGTGTAGTGTTAACAATCCAACATATAGGCACAGGCAATGGCATTCTCAGTCGTGCTCCTAACGTGAAGAAATAATGTCAAGAGGTAAAAAAATGGGATGATATCATGGTGAAATACTTTTGCACAGCAAAGGAAATTAACAATGTGAAGAAAACCTACAGAATGAGGGAAAATATTTGCTAGCAACTTTTTTCTGACAGAATTAATATTGAGAATACATATTGATCTCAAAAAACTTGACACCAACCTTGGCATATGGTGCACACCTGTAATCACAGTTGCTTAGAGTGGCTGACACAGGAGGTTCCCAATTTCAAAACCAGCCTCAGCAAGTTAGCTAAGCTCTAAGCACTTCAGTGAGATCCTATCTCAAAATGAAAATTAAAGGGAGTGGGGATGTTGTCATTGGTTAAGTGTGGCTGGGTTAAATCCCCAATGCCAAAGTTCAATTCATATTTGAGTAAATGACTAAACAGACTCTTCTCAAAATAAAAAATACAAATAACAAGCAAACACAGGTTTTTAAAAGTGCACCATCAATACCTGTTAGAAAAATTGAAAAAAAATCTTGGCTGAGATTTCAGTTCAGGTAGAATGGTAGTTATCAAGAATAAAAACAATGATAAATACTGGGGAGGATGTGGAGGAAAAGGCACACTTTTACATTTTTGGTGGGATTGGAAATGAGCACAATCACTATGGGAATAAGAATGGAGGTTCCATGAAGGATTAGGAATAGAATCCTACCATATGTCCCAACTCTACCTCTTCTCAGTATGTCTCCTAAAGAATTGAAGCCATCATGCTCTAGTGACACATTCATCCTGCTCTTACAGCAGCACAATCCACAATAACCCAAACTATGGAAACAGCCTAGGCATCCATCTACTGATGAAAAGATTCTTAAAAATATGGTATATATACACAATAGTGTTTTATTCAGTCATGAATAAAAGTGAAATTTTGTCATTTGCAGAAAAATGGATGGAACTTGAGACCATTATGCTAAACAACTGTAGGTCAAGAGTTGTAGGTTTTCTCTGTTTTGTGGAAGATAGAAGGGAAAAGGAAATGAAAATTTTAGCGGTAAGTCTCATGAAAATCAAAGGGACCTCATTAGAGGAAAAGGACTGGGGGAGGTTGGAGGGGAAGGATAATGGAAATAGTGAGGAATGATATTGGTCAAATTATGCTGTTAAATTGTGTGCATATATGAATATGTGACAGCAAATCTGATGATTATGTAAAACTGTAGTGCAACAATAAAATATGGAAAAATAAAAGTAATAAAAATAATTCTCAAAGAAATAAAAATAAAAATTACCTACTTGCATGTATCAAATTGATAGAAATTAGAGGATCCAACTATACCAAATGATTATCTAGAAATAAGGGAAGGAGGAATATTCATGAACTGAATGTAAGGCTTTATGTAGTTGAGTTGGAGAACAATTAGGCAACATTTCATAAAAGAAAATACACACACAACCTACAACTATATGATTTCCCTTTAAAAAGGACTTTGATAAGAATAAATCAGTAACATGACTTCGGCTTTGGTGGAGTTTGAATTTTTCATTTCTACTTCGAAACAATGGATAAACAAACTGTGGTTGGTGATTGCTCTCAAATTTGTATCCAAGGATACAGACCAAACTGAGCAAAATAATACCTAGAAAGGAGTATTGGGAATGGACTATATCAGATAACAAAAATAAAGTATAACTCCATGAGATAATCACAGTTGGCTCAAAGATCAGGCTAGTATATGATACTAAAGGTGTTGATAGCTGAATTATTTATAATTTTCAAACAGAACAGAAAAATAATAATTTCACCCAAAGTCTTAATGATTCTCATTAGGTCTAGATCTAAGAAAAAATGTTTGATGTAATCACAATGGACTCCAACTGCTTCCATTAAAAATTTCCAGGAAATTATAACTTAAAATAGAAGCTTATTATGTTGAAGATCTGGAAGTAAAAAGTCCCCTCTGAGCTTCCAGTCTAGCTCAGTGTATCAGCAGGGCTGCTCCTGTATGGAAACTCTGCTAGAGGAGCTGTCCTTTATTTATTTATTTTTCAGTTTCCAGAGCTGGCTGCAGTACTTAGCTGTTGTTCTCAATCTTCATCTTCAACAGACATCAGTCCAATATCTGCCTCCATGGTCATGCTTTCCTCTGACTAGTACCCTCTTAGCTGCCTGTCATAAAGGCCTTGTGATGGCTTTGTACCCAGATGATCCAGGATACTCTTCCCATTCAAACTCCTTGTTTTTATCGCATCAGCACCTTCTCTCTTTTGCCACAGAAGGCCACATATTTATATCTTCCAGGTGTTAAGAGATTAATATTTGCAAGGGAAGAGGATTCATTCCTCATCCTACTACACTGAAAGAAAAGCAGAGTGTATCAAAGAGAAATCACCTATGGTAAAATATAGTAGTATGAAACTTTTAACTCAACATTAAGCTAAACAAAAGAGGAAAAATGACATACCAACTGTATAAACATATTGAATAGAGCAAAGCAGCATGAAATAAAAAAACAACAACAAAATATTCAAATTCGAAGCCCCTGGCATACAGCAGCTTGGCATTGAAGGGCATGGAGTCTGCATTCCCCTGTTAGGGAGTTCACCCTATTTATCTCCCCTGGTGATATTGCTGTATCCAGGGCAACATTGGTCTCACAGAGTGCCTGCTGTGACATCCTGGCTGCTCTTCATATACTAGCTGATGTCACAGAAAGGTGGAATGACAACAAGGTGATGTCATGTTTTCCAAAGCAACCAGAGACGCTTCAGGTATTTGCTGTTTCAGACAAACTTTCAAGTGAAACACTGGTTCATATGTGATGATAAGATTGAAAAAGAAGGGAGAAAATTCCCAGGGATTATTTTTTTCAAGAAATGGTATCCTAACTTCTTTGCCCAGAGGCAGAGTTCCAGGATGTGTTGGGAATGTGGAACTGTGGGCGTATGGACAATGAAAGATCTTTATAGGGCATGGGATCCTGATGAAATCTAGAGCCTGCACTACCCTGCAGAACCACTGGATAGCACTGTCCACTTTTGGAGGCACTAGGCATCATGGCCATATGGTCTCCCAGTACTACTGCAGGCAATTGGCCTCCACCAGGTCCATTGGACCTGGGAGGAAAGGAGACATTTGGGAGGGCATAAGGATCCCCCAGTGTAGCACAGGCCCCAGGGGAATTGCCCTGGGAATAAATTTCCCTGGTCTGGGTATACTAGGGAATATGTCAGGTAGGAAAGTGGCCTAGGGACCTATCAGACACACAGAATGATGGCTGTTGACAGCTGAGGGCAGGTGAGCATCCAGTTTAACTTGGTGTGTTATGTGATTGAATTGGGAAAAATCCACAAACTCTGGTGTCATGTGCCTCCTTTCCTAGAATGCACAAACATATGATAGATTAAAAGTATGATATTTGACTTCTAAGTGGAGGTGTGTGGCTGCTGTTATCCCTAGTGAGGAGAGGAGTGAGTGAATCACTGAGAAATTGTGATGGAAGTCAAGAAATTGCTACTAAGTGAGGGGAGAAATTGTATCACTGCACCTGCCAGGCTTTGCCTTCTTTGCTTGTAGCCCACAGTTACATTGCACTCAGTAATTCTATTTTTAGAAATTTCCAAGAATCCCTTCCAATCCCTTTTTGATATGGGAAAATATGGCCATTCTCTCTTCACCAAAGGCTTCATTCCCTTGCACTGACTACTCCCTGCCTGACACAGGTCCCTCTGTGAAAACACCAAGGCTCCCTTATGAGACAGTGGTGGATGCAGACTGCAGGCTGGAGGCACTGACCCTGTCACAAATATGAGCCAAAATATTAATGTGGTGCATGTGAAAATGTCCTGATAGTGATTTGATTTGCATAGGTTTCTAGAACTTAATATCAACTCAAAATATGCATTACACTGAAAGATATAAATGGTACAAAATTTCAAAGCTGAATATGACAAATTGGGCCAGCTAAGAATATCCTCTGTTGCAGTAAGTCTCAGTGGTGTTGATGATGAAAAACAACTTCTGCTAACAGAAAAACAAAAAAAATTTGTCATCCTTAATGGTCTCCCAAAAAATTCCAGGACATTTCTTCGGCTTCAAACTCCTATACCAATACAACAAGAAGGGTTTGTGAGAACATTTGGGAAGTCAATATAATACTGACAATAACTCAACTTGCAAAGGACATGAATGACCTTGCAAATTCTTGGCACTTTTCTGTTGCCTACATGGAGCAGCTGATTACACCTATGCTGATTTGGCTTTCCTGGCCCATGACCTCTGAGGAAAGGGTTTCCTTACTCTGCATTACCTTCACAAAAGCACTTAATTTGTAACAAGATCAAATTTGGACAATTCAGAACTGAATGACGGATCTTGAAATAAAGAGATTTCAAAAATAAAGAGATTTTGCAACTCAAAACAAGAAATTTCAACAAAAAACTCTCTGCAGAAATACACAAATGAAATCCCAATATAGACATCATGAAGTTCAAAAACAAAATAAAAAAATAACTAAAGTTATGATGTGAGTTCTGACCACCAAAATAGAATCTACAATTTTTCTAAAGTGCAAAATCCCTTTCTTTCTTGTAATCAGTTATATCCACCACAACATGCCACTTAACTAAAGGATTTGATTTAGAACTTGAAAAGTCTGTTCTTTCAAATGGGTGTCCTAGTGTCATGCCTAACCCTACAAAGCACAGGTAAAGAATTCCCAGAACTATGGTAAAGATGAGAACACCACATCCTTTACCTATTTCCACACATTATGGCTAAAGGACATCCATCGAATCAGCACAGTCTATAAAAAATGCTTTATTGGAAATGTGACTGGACCTCCAATGGTACAGGGAAACTAGTTTTTTAATACCTTTTGTGCCTCTTGTGTGACATCAGCAGAAACTAAGATATGTATTCAGCACCAGTGACCTAACTTCCTTAAAATAATATCTTCCCATTGCAAAGGTCAACACACTGAGAAAATGCAGCTAAAAAGGCAGATCTATTTTATCATCACCTCTTGGTTTTCCAGCTGACATTGAGTTTGACTTGGAACAGGCCAAGATGTAGAAATTCATGGCATTTCCAGAGAGACTGGAACTGTTTGCCAGCAGTATACTATTTCCCTAATTCTATGGCAGTTGTCATTTTGAATTTTATGCCATTAAACCCTGGTGAAGATCTTTCTTCTTCTGAACTTGCTGATAAAATACCCACATCAGCATTTTCATGAGATGATATAATCTATCAGTTCCTGATACTACAAAAGTAGGAACACCTAGTTTTCATAAATCCAGTTTATTGGGAGAGAACTGCTCACTCCTAACCCAGGTAAATGCAGAAAATCCCTACTGGAATGAACTTCCACTTAAAAGTGCCACTTTTCTATCACTGTTCTATTGATTTGATTTAACAGAAGAGAAAATGCTGAGATATTGTTAGGTTATCATTATCTGAAGATCCTCAGAATGGTAGATGACTGGATCTTATTCTAGTCTGAGGGTTTGAAGTGCTTTGCAGGAAAATCTTCCCAAGACCAAACCAAACACATTCTAACAAATTTGAAAATTAACTTTTGGAAATCATTCCTTCCTGAAACATTAGTTATATTTCAAGACACGTTCCTGGGGGATTGTCATGAGAAAGTTTAATCCCTATTTCAAGTGAAAAATGTTGTACCTGAACACCGAGAGGCCACTTCTCCAGTTTTTCATGGTAAAGTAGGAGAGGTAGGCACATGTGGGAAACATTATATGCTCAGGTCATTATTATAGAAGGAAAGTTTTGGGTTCATACAAATTTGAACTCCAAGCCTTTGCAACCAGAATCAATTCATTTTTGCCCCACTTTGTCTCTTCTTCCTGGACTTTTTCTTTCAGAATATCTAACCAGCAGATGTTGGGGGGAAATGAACTGCCCAGTGAAGATGCTGGACCTTCCCAATCATTTGGGAGGCTGAAGAAGGAGTTTAATCAGGGAAACACCAGTTTTCTGATATTTGGGAAGGACTAAGCAATGATGGCAGATCCTGTCTGGAAAAATAAAAATGCAAAGGGAACAGGTGATGGCTCACTGGATCTGTGACCCCAAGTTCAAATTGAGCTGGCAGAAAAAAAAGCATCATCTATTTTCAAATTCTGTGGCAAGAACTCTCAAGATTCATTGCACTCAGATTAGGCCTAAAAAGTTATTCCCATCAATCATTTCATCATTCACTTTCATTCAATATCCTGCTACACTGTTGTTGATCCTGGTCAAAGAAATGCCTAATATGATTTAACAGTGTTCCTGTGAAATGAGAGCATACACCAGAACAGCTAGGATGTTCAAAGGTGAGGGGGCTAGCAGATAGCAACTTTTTACTGAGGGGCATGGAGATGCCACTCACCTACTGGTGAGTACACATTTTTCTTTCACCTGGAGGTGTTTCTGAGTCTTGGGCAACATGGGACTCAAGGAGTGCCTGCCCTAACATCCTGGTTCCTCTGCAGATGGTGCTTGATTTCACAGAAAGGTGGAAGACAGCATGATAACCTCATGGTTCCCAAGGCAAGCAGAGGTGTTTCCAGTCTAGGCCTCTTTATACAACCTTTGAGTCATAAGCCAGCTCAGCTGTGATGGTAAGGGTGAAGAGGAAGGGAGTGATTCCCAATGGCCTATTGTTAGCAAGTAATGCAATCCTAACTTGTTCACTCAGGATCAGAGGGGCCAGTGTGTGTTGGGGACATGGACTTGTGGGCTTATATGCAATGTTGCAGTGTCCAGGGCAATGGACCTGCAGAATCCTGAGAGTCCACACTACCTGTAGAACCACTAGGTGTCGCTGTCCAGGGTGACTGCCAAAGCATATGGTCATGTGGCTATCCCTATTCTGCTGCAGTCAATTGCATCCATGAGGTCTAGAAGACCAGGGAGGATTGAAAGATTTTGGGAGCAGGGGATATAACTCAGTTAGTAGAGTGCTTGTCTCACAAGCAAAAGACCCTGGGTTCAAACACCAGCACCATCAGAATAAAAAGAAAGGAAGGATTTGGGAGGGTGCAAGGATCACCCACCTTAGCATGAGTTCTAGGGGCATTGAACTCAGAATGGGCCTCCTCCTTGTCTGGGTTCACTCAGAAATTTGCCCAGACAGGAAAATTGGGTAGGGACTTATGGGCCACATGGAATCATGGATGTAGACAGCTGAGGGCTGTCAAGTGCCCATTGCAGCTCAGTGGGATAGATGATGATTGGATTGTGAAATATCCACAAACTCTCAAGGGGTGCTCCTCCTTTCCTAGAATGCCTAAACCTATCATAGCTGGAATCTGTGGTTTGACTTCTAAGTGTAGGTGGATGGCTGCTGTGATCCCTAGCCAGGAGAGGAGGGAGTGAATCAGAGAGCATGTGTACTATAAGCCAAAAGTACTACCAAGGATGGAGAGATGTTCTGTGCTCACTGGCACTGCCAGAACACAACTTCCTTTGCAGCTTGCCCACAACTGGGCTGCACTCAGAAATTTATTTTTCATGTTTCCAAGGGGCTTTTCAAATCACTTTTAATATTAAAATATCTGGATTTTCTGTCTTGACCAAAGAATGAATTCTGTTGCATTGACTACTCTCTGTCTGACACAGTTCAATCTGGGATAATACCAATGGTCCTTTTAGCAGAGCCTAGTGCTACACGTGCTGGCAAAAATATGTTCCAAACAAGTGAACATGATGGATAAGCAAGGGCTTGAGGGTGACATGATGAAACCAGATTTCTAGGGCATAATATCATCTTGAAACATCCATTTTGATGAAAGAGAGGAATGGTACAAATGTTCAAAGCTGGATATAAAAAATGAGACAAGCTAAGGACATTCTGTGGGGCACTAAAACAGAATAGTGCTGGTGATGAAAACCAACTTCAGTGAGCAGGCACACAAAAGAGTTGTCATTTTTAATGGTCTCCCAACAAATTCCTGTTGTTCCACACCGAACAACAAAGGTCGGGTGTCCTCCCTGTGCCAGCCAGAGGGGAGCATGGGTTGAGCAGGATGATGAGTGTCAGTGGCTGAAAAGAAGCCATACCAGCCGGGAGGTCTGTTGAAGCAGTATCTCGTTTAATAGGGAAGTGAAACAGGTATATGAAAAGGGAGCGAGTGAGAAAAAAACGAAGAAAGGGGAGGAGATACAGGCAGGGGCCAATCATCTTAAAGGTCAACAGCCCATGCAGTATACATCAAAGCCTGCAGGGCAGAGGTCTCCTAAGATTTAATAGTGGCCACGAGCTGCTCACGTTCATGGAAGTCGAATGAGCCAATCCTGGGCCACCACCTTGGTGGTACCATGTGTAGGGGAGGCTTTTGCCCCAAAGGTGTTGTTGTTATTATGGTCGCCATTTTAAGGTGTGTCCCTACATTTCCCCCTTTTTGTTTTATTATGCCACTAGGTGGATTTCCTGTCTTAGGTTGTTCATGGCAAATTGCATTCTTACCCGTCATTGGAAGAGTGGCCTCCTTAGGTTCAGGATCCTGTCTTAGGTTGATATGCAGTTTCCACGAATCTTACCCGTCATTGGAGATTCCACCATAGGTAGCCTCCAGGGGTGGAGCCTCAGCTTGAGCCTGTCTTAGGTTGCCCCAGCACTTGGGGTCTTACCTGTCATTGACTCAATGGGTCCCTAGGGCGACAGCAACATTACACCCTAGCGGTGGCATTACGATCCTTCTCGGAGCTGGTGGCCAATCTTTGATATTGAACTTGGACGCTCATCAATTGAACTGCTTCAAGGCGCTTTTGGATGAACTGCATGACCTTGTTGAAGAGACAAGAACCTATAGTTTGGATTACAAGCAAGATAATTAAAGGACCGATTAGAGCAGATAACAGAGTGGTTAGCCAGGGAGATTGATTGAACCAAAATTCGAACCATCCTCTTTGGGCTTCTCGTTTGAGTCGCCGTTCCTCCAAATGATTTCTTAACTTTGCCATGGATTCTTTGACCACCCCAGAGTGGTCAGCATAAAAACAACATTCCTCTTTTAATGCGGCACAAAGTCCAGCTTCCTGTAAAAAGAGGAGGTCTAGACCTCGCCTGTTCTGTAAAACAACCTCAGAGAGGGAGGTAAGGGATTCTTGTAATGCAGTAACAGAAGTTGCTAAAGTTTTTAAATCTTGATCTATTGCGGCCTCTAATTGGTCCATTTGTTGTGATCCATGTACCAGGGCAGCTGTTCCTGCTCCAATTCCCATAGCGGACCCAATGCCCAGTAGGAGGGCTAAGGTGAGGGACATAGGCTCCCGGCAGAACCGGGTTATGTGTCCCTCCATCTGGTCTTCAAAAGAATTGGCCTCATGATAAAGTACTCTGGGGAACAAACAGACCATGACACAATAATGTGCAGAATTATTAAATACCATGGTTGAAATGCAGGGGTTCAGTCCTGTATTACATGCCCACCAGGTTCCCGTTTCTGGAGCAAGGAAATGGCTCTGAGTGGTGTCTACAGGATCTGTTCGGGCACACAGGGACTGTTTACCCTTGGGGGGGATCCCAAGCATAAGCCTTTCCCTGATACCTCATGGAGGGTAAGCTTATGAGTTTCATTCCAATCACAAATAGAGCTAGAGGTTCTATCATAGGTTCCATTGACTGCAGTTCCCTCATAGTAAGGGGGAGAAGCAGAAAGACATAGCCAGCAGGACTGGGTTAAATTGCTCTGAGTGGAGTTTAGAGTGGAGTATGCTCCTGCAATCAAGTTAAAGAGAGAAGGTACTTGTCTTTTGCTTGGTTGTCCTAGTATTGATGTACTAGTTTTAAGTGTCCTGGCAGTAACCGTTTTTGTTTTACCAGGGCTAGATACTGACTGAGGAGACTTAGTGGGACTAGATGGTCTGGGGGCTAATTGGATAGCTTTGTTTGGGCCTATGGCTACTGAAGCGGCCTCCTGTCGTAATTTGATGGTGAACCAGAAGCCAAAGTCATACCCAGGAGCATAATACCGGAGACCCTAAGCTCTTCCTTTTAGCCAATTAGGCAAGTTATTTTTATCTTTTCCTTGGTTTGTGAAGGAGATGTTTAGTGGATTACAAAGGGGATTAGAGCCACAAGTTGATTGGGGGAGCCTAGAGGTGTAACATTTATCTTTTCCTGTATGGATAAAATCACCGCGTACTGTGATCCAATCCCAACTGGAAGAGGGGTTCCAAGAAGTTTCCCCAGTGGTTTCACATCCCCAGGCTGCACAGTACAGGGATTCAAGCCCTCCACATTTTCTTATCTGTTGGCGGTTTCAGCCATCATTAGGACACACATAAAAATCTGTTTTCCTGAGAAAACACCGCCGCTGCGTGTCCCGGCACCCCCTAATTCCCCTAAATAATTTCGGGGGTAATCTCCTGTTTCGTGACCCTGTAGGGGAATTTCATTGGATTTGTTTACCTCAGGCAAATCCCAGATGTCTAGTCCAATGGCCAATTGACATACATCTGGGTGTAAAGTGGGCCACCATGCCCCTGGGGGGTGGCTTTCCTTTATGGACCAGACCCTTTGTCCAGTAGGGTTTAATACTTCCCAGGTTAATAGCTGAGGAGCATGGGGATTACAGGTTATCAAGGGGAGAGTCCACAGTCCTACCCATATGGTGAATCCAAGAGGCAGCGCCATCGCCAAGGTGTCAGGAGGGTCAGGGTCCTCTTATTTCTGTTATGAGAGAAAAGAAAAAAAAGAACCTCAAGAGGCAGAGCTTCTTGGGTTAGACTTCTCACTTTCAGGAGAAGAATGATCATTACCAGTAGAGGGGTGATATTTGATGTTTTTTGCAGGTATCCAAATAGGTTTATTCTCCCCAATAGGGAACACACATCCAAACCCTCTCCCTACAGTCAGGAGAGGATCAGGGCCCCACCAGGCCCCTGTGAGAGGGTCCTTCCAATGGACTTTGATGGTTTGATATTTTATCGTGGTAGCCCAATGTTTCTGGAATGGTGAAAGATTATCTTCTTTGGAAAAATTTAAAATATTCAGAGTGCACAATGCCATTTTTAACTGATCATGGGGGGAGGATATTCCCCCTTTTTGTTTTATTAATTGGGTTTTTAAAGTACGGTTTTGGCGATCTATAATCGCCTGTCCAGTGGGGTTATGTGGTATACCCGTAGAATGCTGAATGTTCCAGTGTTGTACAAACGTTGAGAAAGATTTACTAGCAAAGCAAGGGTCATTATCAGTTTTAAGCTGTTTGGACAGGCCAAGGATGGCAAAACATTGTAAGAAATGGCTTTTGGCATGTTTTGTCTTTTCTCCAGCATGAGCTGTGACCCAGCAGGCATGGGAAAAGGTATCAACAGTTACAAATATGTATTTAAGCTTTCCAAAGGGAGTATAATGAGTGACATCTGTCTGCCACAAATGGTTTGAAGTAAGTCCACGGGGTTTGATTCCAGCCTCCTGTAAAGGGGGTACTTGTAGAAAAGGCAAACAAGATTTGCATGTTTGAAATATTTTTTTAAGCTCCTTAATAGGGATATGAGGGAATCTATGGTTTAAACCCCACCAATTAACATGAGTAAGGTCATGAAAGGTCACAGCTTCCCCGCAAACGGGGTAAGCTTGAGGATAGGAGGCTAGGGAGTCAGCAAGAGCATTGCCCTTAGATAGAATGCCAGGGAGACATTGGTGCCCCTGAAGATGTTGTAAGAATATAGGTTTGGTTCTCTGTTTTAACAGGTTTCTTGCTTGAATCATTAAAGGAGTAATAGGATTATTATCAAGTTTAATATAAGACCAGGGAAGGTTGGGGAGCAAATTAGCAATATAGAGGCTATCTGTGAACAGATTGAACACCTCAGGTAACTCTTGTAGTGCTAGGACAACAGCATAAAGCTCCTTAAATTGTGCTGAGCCTTGCACATCACAGACAATAATTTTAGGATTCTCATTTCCTTGCATGAAAGGTGGAAAAATAACTATATCTGCACCCCTTTAACTCCCGTCAGAGAAGACCGTGGGGAAAGAGGGATTAGCTTTGGACAAGAACAGTTTAGGTGGTGCCCAATCTAGCTGGGAAAAAGAACTCATCCATTTGTAGGGGCCGTAATGGCAATCTACTTGTCCAAAATATCCCTCCATGGCTATCACAATGGGATTGTTGTTTCTCTGCAGCCATGTGAAATCAGCTAGTCTGAATGGAACAATGAGCACATGGGGTTGAATGCCAAAGAGGTGAAGAGACAAGTCTCTCCCTTTAGTTATGCAGTCTGCAAGTTGGTCTAACATGGCATAGATGCGGGGGACGCCCCCAACAGATAGATGCACCCAATGTATGGGGTCTCCACTTTGTGCTAGGAGACCAGTGAAGAGAAATTTCCCACTAAAAATATAGAAAGTTAAAGGCAGTGAGGGATCATACCTCCTCAGACAGGAGTAATCGATGGCCTTTTGAACTTTTTAAGAAGAGTATCCATGTGTGTGTAATCTAGTGTAATAGTTGAGGACAAATTTGTGCCCCAGAGGAGTTCAAAAAGAGGGGTAAGCTCCTCCATGCTAATAGAGATCCATAGCCTCATCCAATTAATTTCTCCAAGAAGCTTTTGGAATTGAGGAAGAGAGTAACTTTTTTGTACCTGGAGTTGAGGTTTAACCGGAGAGACCATGTCCAGTTCTAGAATGGACCCTAAAATCTTGAGCGGGGGGAGCTTTTGGACCTTTTCAGGTGCGATTTGAAATCCCAGTCCAAGAAGTAAACGGAGGCATGATTTTAAGAGGTGGTTTAATTGATCGCTTTGTTTTGCCCCAGGATAATATCATCCATGTAAACATATAATAGAAGATCTTTCTGCCTGAGAGGGCTTAGGATCTTAGATATAAAAAACTGGCACATGGGGGGACTGTTAGCCATCCCTTGTGGTAAGACTGTCCATTCAAATCTTTGATCTGGGCCCTCGAAGTTGAGGGAGGGAATGGAGAAGGCAAATTTTTCAGAATCTTCAGGGTTCAAAGGTATGGAGAAAAAGCAGTCTTTAATGTCAATAACTGTCAGATAATAATGTTTAGGAATAGCGGGAATCCAGGAAATTCCTCTCTGAGCGGTACCAAAAGGCAATATTCTTTCATTTATTTTTCTGAGTTCATGTAGGAATCTCCAACTACCATGGGCCTTTTGAATAACAAAAACGGGGGAATTCCATGGGCTAACAGATGGTCTGAGATGGCCCGCCTCCAACTGTAGCTGAACTAATAAATGGAGTTGTTTAAGTTTATGTTGAGGAAGAGGCCACTGCTCAATCCAAATGGGGGGACCTGGAAGCCATTTGATCTTTAGGGGCTCCAGGTGAGCGGTGGCCTTTAGGATTGGGGGTGTGGCCGTAAAGAAGGCCTAGGTTCCCCCCTCCGTATTGCCTCAAAGGAAGGATCGTCCCTATAATTAGGGTGGCAAGCCCTTCCCTGTTCAAATTGTTGTTGATACTCTTCCTCCTCTAAAAGATCATCATAAAAGGCTTTATGATCGGTGGTAATATATGCCTCTGCTTCACCTAATATATCTTGTCCAAGTAAATTTGCAGACAAACCCAAGGCCACTAGGGGGCGCACTTACCCGCCATTGCCATCAGGGTCTTTCCATGGGAGCCAATTTGCTGTCTGGAAGGATTCTGTTTGTCCGCTGACTCCCAATAGAGGGGGCCCAGGTAGGAGCTTCCATTGGGGAGGGGTTTCCTCCCTTCTTAAAACTGTTTTATCTGCTCCAGTATCAATGAGGCATTAAAACTTTTTCCTCCAAAAGTAATAGTCATTTTTGGCCTGATGCCTGGTACTAAGGGTACCATCCAATGGGTCCTAGCGAATGTTCTCCCCTTATTTAACAGGGCTGGGAGTTGCCCCCAATGAAGTTTAAAGGCTTCCCTACAAGGCCCACTTTAGATCTACAATCCCTGGCCCAGTGAAGTCCCTTTTTACACCTAGGGCACGGGGTGCGCGGAGGCCAGTAGGCCAAGCCTCTCACAGGAGGCACTTTGTCTCGGTTTTCTTGGGGGCATTCCTTCTTAAAATGGCCTTATTGTCCACACTTGTAGCAGACCCCTCTCATACCTGCAGGTGTCTCTCTCCTGGGGAAAGCCTGCTGAAGAGCACAAACAAGATCGGCTATAGTACTTTCTTGAGAGGCTTTAAGCATCATGGTCATGGTTTGGGCCTGGTGGGACATGGTACCGCTGTCTTTGGTGGCCACTATCCATCTCCCCATGGATCATTCTTTTAAGCCGGCACAGGCCAGTTTGTGATCAGCTGTCATACCTTCCCATACAAGCATTTTAACAAATTGGTCTCTCAGGGGTCCTGGGGGAAATTTTCTATGTAGACTTTTTTCCACCCTGTCTATAAAAGAGGATAAGTCTTCTGTTGCCTTTTGAGTGATACCAGAGATTGGGGGATCCCGATGGGCCTTCCTCCAAGTTTTTCCAGGCCGCCAAGCCTAGAACCCGGACCTGCTCCTGGTACGTACGGAGCGGGAATAACTGCTTGAAATAATCCCGTGGAGAACTGATCATTAGTTCCTGATAACATCCCATAGGTAACAGGTATGGGGGGTTTAGCAGCCTGGTTTCTTTCGGCTTGGGCATGACATTCATCATTAAAGAATGCACTCCATTTAATATACATAGGCCGAGGAAGGACTGCTTTGGCTAAATTTTTCCAATCCTGTGTGGTGCAGTTTTGGTGAGCTAGCCCCTGCAGGATAGTCTCTGCCCACGGAGAATTTGGGCCATCCTCTGTAACTACCTTTTTTAGTTCCTTAAGATCTTGCAGCTCCCAGGGATACAAAATCGTGGGGCCTGTTACCCCCTGGGTTAAGGTTTACTGGAAAAAGGTGACATGCCTCCGAGGCAGAGAAGGAAGGGGGCCCCGGGCCTGCACTAAGTGTTTTCACAGCGCTAGACAGATATGGTGGGGGAGGGGCTGACGAAGCTTGGAAAGGATTAAATGAGGAAATGCTGTCAGGTAAGCTCAACTTTGGGGATTCGGCAACCTCCTCTCGAGGTGGCCAAGGAGCCGAGTCAAATGGATCAAGAGGCTCCGTTTTGGGCTCCTGAGAGGATTCTCCCAGTTCATCAAGTGGAGAGAGTTTCGGGCAGTTTTCCTGAGATCGCGTCACCTCAGGAGCGCCCTGATCCATGCCTATGGCACGACCAGGGCGGGTTGGAAAACAGCTCTTCAGGGCCGCGATGGTAGGAAAAGCCCCAAGAGGAGGAATTTCTCTTCTATTAATTTGAGCTTTATGAAGGAGTTGTTCAATCCTGTCCCAGGTGTCCCAGTCAAATAAATTGGCCTCCGGAAGCCAAGGGGCTATCCTAATGAGGACCTTCCAGGTCTGAAAAACTTGGCTGTCTGAAAGTTCTAACCCCCGGCTCCTAAGGAGTACCCAGAGGGAGTCTAGGGAGGGGTCATACTTGGAGCTGGACTGTCCCATATCTTATGGGAGTACACTCACCCACGAACCGATTGCCTCCGACGAAGTTCCCTCGTTCCTCACATGGGGCACTAGTTGTTGTTCTGCACCAAACAACAAAGGTCGTGTGTCCTCCCTGGGCCAGCCAGAGGGGAACACGGGGTCGAGCAGGATGATGAGTGTCGGCGACTGGAAAAGAAGCCACACCAGGCGGGAGGTCTGTCGAAGCAGAATCTCGTTTAATAGGGAAGTGAAACAGGTATATGAAAAGGGAGCGAGTGAGAAAAAAACGAAGAAAGGGGATGAGATACAGGCGGGGGCCAATCATCTTAAAGGTCAACAGTCCATGCAGTATACATCAAAGCCTGCAGGGCAGAGGTCTCCTAAGATTTATTAGTGGCCACAAGCTGCTCACGTTCATGGAAGTCGAATGAGCCAATCCTGGGCCACCACCTTGGTGGTACCATGAGTGAGGGGGGCTTTTGCCCCAGGGTGTTGTTGTTATTAGGGTTGCCATTTTAAGGTGTGTCCCTACAAATTCCAAGACATTTCTTTAGCCTCAAAGTATGAAAGAAATACAACAAGAAGAAATTTAGAGATAATTGGGTAAGTGAATATAATTACAGGCAATAACTTGACTTGCAAAGAACATAAGTGCCCTTGGAAATTCATAGCTCTTTATTTTTAGTTGTAAGGGGCAGCTGACAACACTTATGCTGATTAGGATTTTCTGGCACATGACCTCTGAGGAAAAGCTTTCCTTATTTCAGAGTACTTACACAAAAGCACTTAAGTTTAAACAATTACAAATTTGGATATGCAACACTGAATGATGACTCTCCAAATAAAGAGTGCACCTCAAACCAAATATTTCAACCAATGACATCTCTGCTAAAATACAAATATGAAAGGGCAAATTTGGCAAATTCTGAATTTCGAAAACAGAAAATTTTAAAGAATAACTAAATTGTGATGGGACTTTCTGACCATGAAACACAGAATCAAAAACACTTCCAAAGTACCAAAAATCATTTTTCTTCTTATGATCAACTGTACCTACCACAAGCATGCTTTACATTTAATGTCTCTGATTTCATTCCTGATATGTGAATTCTTTCAAATATGTGTTCTTGTATCATTCCTTACCCTATAAAGCACAATCAAAAAACTACCAGCACCACGTTAAAGATGAAAACTGCACATCCATCACTCATTCCTACACAGCATGACTTAAGGACATCCATGAAATCAGCAAAGCTATATAAAATTGCCTCAGTTGGACCACCAATGATGCAGGGATACCAGTTTTTAAATACCCATTCTGCCTCCTGAGTGAAATCAGCAGAAACTAAGATGTATTCAGCACCAATTCACTCAATAATTTAAAAGACATTATGTTCTCAATGCAAAGCACAACAGACAGAGAAAATGCTGTGCCAAAAGCAGATCTCCACTGCACTCAGCTGACATTGATTTTGACTTGGAAGAGGCACAGGTGTGCAATTCCACTTCATTTGCAGGGAGCCTGGTAGTGTGTCCTAGCAGTCTACTACTGCACAAATACCACTGCAATATCATATTGATTTTCATGCCATGAAACACTGCTGAGGACTTTTGCTCTTCAAGAACTTGCTGAAGAAATCCCCACATAAGCATTTTCATGAGAATGATATAATCTATCAGTTCCTGAAACTTGTCTCATCTCCAGGAACACCTGCTCTTAAGAAATTAAGAACATTGGGGAGCATTGCTGACTCCTACACCAGGTTCATGCTAAAAACACTTATTGGATTGAACTTCCACTTAAAAGTGCTACATTGCCATCCATCTTCTATTCACAAGATTTAACAGAGGAGAAAATGATATCAAATTAGAACATTGGCAATTTCTAAGGAAACTCATAATGGTAAGTAAATGGATCCTCTTCTGGTCTGATTCTTTGAAATTAGAAAATTTCTGGTGGAATTTTTTGGACATTTTATATGTAGAATTATGTCCTTGGCAAACAGTGGTAGTTTGAATTCTTTTTATCTTCCTATACCTCTAATTTCTTTCTTTTATCTCCTCTGGTTAGAATTTTAAGGATAATGTTGAAAAAAAGTAGTGAATCAGGACTTTTTCTCCTACTCCAGCTTTAGAGGGAATCTTTTCAAGTTTTTCTTCATTTATAATTATGTTGGCCTAGATTTTAGCATATATGACATTTACAATGTTGAGTTGTATTCCAGGTATCCCTAGCTTTTCTAGTGTTTTCAGCAGGGAGAGCATAATACTTTTTCAAATATTTTTATAATTCAGATAATCATATGATTCTTGTCATTAAGTCTATTTTTGTGAAAAATTACATTTTTTGATTGCCATATGTTGAATCAATCTTTTATCCTTTCAGTGAAACCCAACTGGTCATGATGAGCTACCTTTTTAATATAGTTTTTTATGTGATTTACCAAAATTTTGTTGACAATTTTTCCATGTTTTTATCAAAGATGTTGGTTGGAACTTTTCTTTCCTTGAACTGTTTTTGTCTGGTTTTGATGTCAAAGTGATACTACCTTCATAGAATGAGTTTCGAATGGTTCCCTGCTTTTCTATCTCATTGAATAATTTGAGAATTATTGGTGTACTTTCATCTTTGAAGGCCTTGTGGAAGTCATCTGAGAATGTTTTTCTTAGGTGGTAGGCTAACCTAGGATGGAGACTTAGTATAGTATACTAAAAATTCCATAACTGATAGAGGCAGTGTCTACTATAAGTTTGGCCTCTTATGTCAGGTTTTGATTTTTGCATATTGGTGGGATTATACCATTTTCTCCCTCTTCTCAGTTTTCAATTTCTCCATGCAATAGATTTAGGTGTTTCCATATTTATAAGCCCTCCAGGGGAAAAAAAGAAAATTACTATTGCCTCCTTCTCACGAATGTATGGAGAAAAATGCCCATTTTATGTCTTCATTTTCTCAACCCTGTGGATCATAAAATACAGTCCCACTACTTCAGTCCTGTTGGGGTATATTTTACATTACATGTTTCACTCAAATTTTTCAGGCAATTTCTGAAAGATGATTAGGTGTTTAGCAGTGAAAACTAACATGAATTCTCTTTTAGTTAGTCTTTTGTATGATCCAGAATCCTGTGGGTCCATGATCATTGCCACTTTGAAGAGTAGGGTCAGGATTCCAGTGCAGGCATTCCCCTCCATCTCTTTAAGATATGCTTTATGAACTTTGATTTCTTAAACACTGAAAAAGTGACAGTAAATTCTTTTTGAGTTATCATAAAAATAGGAGGAGTGATGGAATAAATGATTTAATCTTCTGTTATGCTGCAATTTTATCAAAATACATTTCTAATTAAAGGCAGAATTATTGAGAATCCATCATATTTATATAATGTTCATGAAACTAATGCAGTGAGCATGGGAATAAATGCAGAGAAACAAAAGATGCCCAGTCCAGGTAATCCCTGGAACTCCTGGGTGGAATTCACAGCTATCATGTGAGCAGGATGAATCACAGGAGATATTATAGATTGCACACCTGAATTCCATGAAATTTGGATCTGGCATTCCAGTTTGGATTTTGTGATAAATTATATTATATATATATATATATATATATATATATATATATATATATATATAT
>JAJEJO010005089.1:0-34629 GCA_020662805.1 Glaucomys volans | reverse complement strand
TATATATATATATATATATATATATATATATATATATATATATATATTTTGTTTGGGAGGGGCAGATTTCCTTAGCATGACTCCCAAAGAGCAAGAATTAAAAGCAGGAATCAATGATTGGGTTAGAGTCAAACTAAAAAGCTTTTTCTCAACAAAGGAAACATTCAGCAATGTGAAGAGAAAGCATTCAGAGTGGGAGAAAATCTTTGCCACACACACTTCAGATAGAGCACTAATCTCCAGAATCTACAAAGTACTCAAAAATCTTTACACCCAGAATACTAATAACCCAATCAATAAATGGGCCAAGGAAATGAACAGACTATTTACTGAAGAAGATCTACAAGAAATCAAAAGATTTATGAAAAAATGTTCAACATCCCTAGTTATAAGAGAAATGCAAATCAAAATCACCTTAAGATTTCATCTTACCCCAATTAGAATGTCTTTTATTAAGAATACAGGCAACAACAGGTGTTGGCGAGGATGTGGGGAAAAGGGTACAATCATACATTGGTGTTGGGATTCCAAGTTGATGCAGCCACTCTGGAAAGCAGTGTGGAGGTTCCTTAGAAAACTTGGAATGGATCCACCATTTTACCCAGCTATCCCACTCCTTAGCCTATACCCAAAGGACTTAAAATCAGATTACTTCAGTGATGTAGCCACATCAATGTTCATAGCTGCTCAATTTACAATAGCTAGATTGTGGAACCAACTTAGATGTCCTTCAATAGATGAATGGATAAAGAAACTGTGGTGTATATACACAATGGAGTATTACTCAGCCATAAGGAAGAATAAAATTATGGCATTTTAGGTAAATGGATGATGTTGGAGACTATTATGCTAAGTGAGATTAGCCAATCCCAAAAATCCAAATGTTGAATGGTCTCTCTGATAAGTGAATGATGATGCATAATGTGGGGTGGAATGATGGCAAGAATGGAGAAAGGATAGAGAGCATAGAGGGAAGGGAGGAGTGGGGTTGAGTTTGGTGTGTAAGAATAATAGCAGTATGGGTGACAGACATCATTGCCCTGTGTACATGTATGAATGCACAGATGGGGTGACTCTACTTTGTGTACAACCAGAAAAACAATTGCTGTACTCCATTGGTGTTCAATGAATCAAAAAATTAAATAAATAAAACGAATACAGGCAGCAACAGGTGTTGGCGAGGATGTGGGGGAAAGGGTACACTCATACATTGCTGGTGGGAGTGCAAGTTGGTTCAGACACTCTGGAAAGCAGTGTGGAGATTCCTTAGAAATCTTGGAATGGATCCACCATTAGACCCAGCTATCCCACTCCTTGGCCTATACCCAACAGACTTAAAATCAGATTACTACAGTGTATATATTTTTTGAACAATTAAAAGGCCACATTGCAGATATAGGTGATTAATAAAAAGGAGGGTTATGGTCATAAACCACTTGTTGATGTTAGCTAGAACTCCAGGGTAAGGGTGGTTTGTTGAAAGAAAGTGAACATTTTTTTTGGTTGGGTCCTGATGAAGTAGCTCAGGGATGCTTTACAAATGAGTTATATCCCCAACCCCAAGCACTTTTATTTTATTTTTTTTATTTTGGGACAGTTTCTCACTGTGAGTCTTAGGATTTCACTAAGGTGCTGAGGCTTATCTTAAACTTGGAATCCTCTTGCCTCAGACTTCCATGTTCCTGGAACTATTGTCACATGAATTCCCAGTCAAAGTGAACTGAGCAATTTGTCTTTTCTTGCCTCTCTTCAGATAAGGGAAAAGTCACACAAACATTATTTATAAATTCACTAAAACTTTAAATGCCAAAGTAAATCAAGTGTTTCAAACTAAAATCCAGGCATTGATAAAAGGAGCAATAAAATTCAACATTTCACATTCTTCTTGACATATTTTTCTCACCAAGGAGGAAAAGGGAATGTCTGCCATGAACAAGTTTAAAGCAACTACAAGTCTTCAGTTAGAACTGAAGTTGTTTGGAAGTTGCTAGAACATTTCTTAACTTGGAAACATTTATATGCTTATTCATTCAGGCACTGAAGGACATCTGAGTGCTGAGAAGACCCCCAAGCCCCTGAGTCTCCTTCAGAAAATCTGCCCATGTTTCCCAGGCTTCTATCATTCTGCTCCCAATGCCTGGATTCAGACATTTGGGAAGCAGCATTGGAAACATCTCCACTGTCATACACTAGTAACCTCTGCTTTCCCTTTAAAACCACATGTTCCTGAAGGTTATTCTTAATTTACCAAAATGAACATGCAAATCTAAATTTTGTAATTATTCAGTAACTTGTTAGAAAATGTACTTGGAAATATTTTTGTGAAGATCATTATCAATTCTGAGTATCATTAATCAAGATTTGGGTGATAAGAGCAGCAAAAAATGCTTTAGAAAATAAAATATTTCTTGGGAAATATAAAATGTTTCCAGTAGATTATTGTAAGTTGCTCTTCATTGCTACAGAAATTTCAGTGAAATTACATCAAAGGACTTTGTTATGTTTGTAGAAGCATCAGGAAATTTCACATAAACAAAATATACCTAACTCTTTAAGAAATCAAAACCTATGCAAAAATTGTTGTTTCAAAATTTGTGCTTTCCCAGTGATTTTGCTTGAGTAAAGATTAAAGCAAAGAGATCAGCTGGGAGAAGGTGACCATTCTAGACACTTTTAGGAATTGAGAGGCAATGTTTTATAACAGGAGGTTATCAACTATAGCCAGATATATGGGCCCTATGATTGTCTATAATAGCATCAATCTTCCTAGCCATAGAAATAAATTTTTATTTTAATGCAGATTTTTGTTTCTTCTTGTATTTTTCTATTCATTAAATTTAAATATTTAATGAATGTACAACAAATTGACTATGTTGGAAAATTCTCAAGTTAAATTCTATGTCCATTCTCAGTGATATGCATTAGTAAAGAACTCCAAAATTAAGTGATGAACCTCATGAAACAGTTCCATATATATGACAGGTAACAAGGAAAGTGTTTTCCAACATGAGGAGATAATAAATGGCACCACATAGCATACATAGTCACTGGGCTATGTATGCTGACATCACTCTACAAATATAGGCTCTGAAAACTTTAATAAAAATAAAAACTAATAATAATTAATAAAAAAGAAAACTAATTTTATTTAGTAAGAAATTAAAGTTTATTCTACTAATTTACTATCTCTGTGCATTCCTAGGATATTCTCTTTAATATTGTGAAGTATTTACTTTGTAATACAAATTGTTAAATCATGACACATTTTTCTCTTTTGGTCTTATATTTACTCTCATTGATTCAATTAAATTTTATATAACATTATATACATTTTGTCATAATCACAAAAGCATGGAATACAATTTGTTGTAATTCAGTCTCCAGCATATCCTATTCTCTTCTCCTGTGACTCTATCGCTTTTCAATTGATTAATAGTTGTTTTAAAAATAAGTGTCTGGTGGATGTAATTGGTATCAGAATTCCCTGTGGTGTAGTCATTTATGGACTTGGGAAAGTTCTCTCAGGTATATTCCACTGTCCTTCCCTTTTTGTGTCTCTCCTTCCTCACACTCCATACATTTCATCTACTCCACAGATGTTTTCCTCATTTTTGCTTAACATCTCTTCTACAATTTGAAGGTCCAAGATATTTTCAAAAGGCATTAAAATTGTCCAAATTTTTCAAAAAATCTATGTAATAATACAGAAAAAAATAATCATTGACATGTTATGAGATGGGAAATTTTTAAATGAAATTTCATCAATTTTTGGTAACACACTCTACACATTTTATTTAAAATTTCTACTACAACTAATATTATATTAGCTAGGAGTTTTAGTATGGGTGTACATCAGCTTAGGAATTACAATAAAAGGATTTGAAAAAATTCAATTTCTACAAATTATTGTAAAACTAGAACTGTCAGTTTTTGAATCACCCCTTTGGCACTTTTATACTACATAATTTACTATGTACAATAATACGTGAAATATTACACTTATATTAAGAAATAAAAGGATACTATAAAATTTCTAGAAGATAGCCATTCTGTAAATGCCTGTGTCCTGGATATATTTTAGTAAGAGACAGACTTTACAACACCTTCCTCTGCATTTTACTAGGAGTCTCCTCTGCCTTCTCTGCCTCCATTTCCATTCAGATTGGAGCTGAGGGATTCCAAGATGAAGTTCCATGGCACAGATGGCTTTAGCTCATCTCTCAGTAGACTGGTAATCTAGGTGTTGCATCTCACATTTGACAGTACCTGAATGCAGTAGGTACAGGGGTGTTCCCTGAGGAAAAGAGAAGTACTTACTTTTATTCTTAGATATTGATAAACAATCATCATCTGCATGAAAATTTTTGTATGTGGATTTTATTTTTCAAAGTCAGTGACCTGAGTTGTTTTCTGAGTTCCAGCTATAATGAAGAAATCTCAGGTCTCTTACATGCACCCACAATAGTTAGAGTCCAGCATAAAATAAAATGAAATATTCACCTATTTAATATTATGTGGGAATGGAAATACAAAAGAAAATATATTTCTCATGTTGACTTAATGAAAACAACTCAGAATACTGATATCACCCAATATCAATTAATATATTCCCTAGAAGCCTTTGATTTCCAATTGGCTTGATTAGGAGAAGAAATTATGAAGAGTGAATGGGAACATCCAGTGCTGGATAGAAAGGGAGGGAGGGAGGAAGAGTGGGAAAAATGGAATTGACAGAAGGAAGATTTCAAAGAATAATAGGATTGTTTTACATGGGAAGAAGAAGTTAAATGTGTGTCATTATGGAGTAAGCCAGATTTCTCTTCACTTTTTAGTTATATTTATAGTCAGCATATTTTTTCACATAATGACAAAAGCATGGACTATAATTAACTCTAACTTTGTCCCTAAAACTCCCCCATCAAACTGCCTTCAACTGCTCTCAATCTATTATATTGATCTTTCCAAAATTTATATATATTTTTTTGTTTTAAAACCTCTGCAGTGAAATTAATGATTTGACTTTTCTGGCACATGACCTCTGAGAAAAGACATGCAAGAGTTAACAGTGCTTCTGTGAAATTAAAGCAAAAGACAGGGGAGCTAAGATACACAAAGTGGGAAGGGCTGGAACCTAGCACCTTGGGATTAAAAAGCAAGAAGATTCCAGGCTCAGGTAGGAGAGTACACAATGTTTCTTAATGCTGGGAGTGTTTCTGGGCCTTGGGCAACATAGGTCTCCAGGAGAGTCTACTGTGACATACTGAGTGCTCTGCAGATACCACCCAATGTCACAGAAAGGTCAAATGACAGCATGATGAAACCATGATTCCCAAGGAAACAGGAGACTCTTCCATTCCTGGCCACTTCAGACAAAGTTTCCTCAAGCTCTGGCTCAGTTGTGATGTAAAGAGGGAAGAGGAAGGAAACAAGTCCCTGGAGCCTATTGTTCTCAAGAAATGCAAAGCTAACTTCTTTACCCCAGAGCAGAGGAGCCAGGGTGTGTTTGGGCAAATCCATGAGCCAATGGGTCATCCAGTTTTGTCCAGTTCAAGGGACTCTGCTGAAGTCTAACAAATTGCACAATTATGTAGACAATGAGCTAGGAAGCAAGGAGAGATGTTCTGTGAACACTGGACCTGCCAGTCCCACCTCCTTTTCTATTGGCCAACAACTAGGTTCCACTCAAAATTCTCTTACTAGGAGATTCCAAGGGGCCCTTCACCTCACCTTCAGATGCAGAAATATGTAACCAATCTCTGTTCAAAGAAGGGTTCATCCTCTTGAACTGACTACCGCCTGACTGACACAGGGTCCCCATGACAATGCAAATGATTCTTTTAGCAGATCCTGGAGGATGCAGGCTACAGGACAGTGCCACAGACCCTGACCCAGAGATGCTCCAAAAATGTGAATGTGATGGATGAAACAAGGGCCTGATAGTGACATGATGAGCCCAAGTATCTAGGGCATAATCTTCTCTTGAAACATGCATTATGCTGAAAGAGGCATGGTACAGATGTTCAAATGTGAATACAAAAAAGGTAGGAGCTAAGAACTTACTCTGGGGCAGTTAAACAGGGGAGTTGGAGATGAAAACCAACTTTTGTGAACAGACACAAAAAAAATTGTCAGTGTGAATGGTCTTCCAAAAAATACCATGACATTTTTTCAACTTCAAACTAATTTGCAAGTACAAAAGAAGGAATGTCAAGAAAATTCAGTAAGCAAAGAAAATTATTGAAAATAACTCAACTTGCAAAGAACAGGATTGCCTTGCAGATTCTTGGACAAATCATTTTGCTTGCAAGGGACAGCTCTTTACACCTATGATGCTTTGACTTTTCTGGCACATGACCTTTGAGGAAAGGCTTTCCTTACTCCAGAGCATTTTCACACAAGCACTTAAATCTAAACAACTAGAAATTTGGAGGTACAACACTGAATGATGTTTCTCCAAATAAAGACTGCACCTCAATATCAGAGATTGAAAGAAAAAACATAAGCTAAAGTAAAATAATGAAAACCCAATATGGTTGAATTCTGAATTTCAGAAACAAAAAGCTCAAATAATAACAAAAGATGTGATTGGAGTCAATGACCATGAAAAGTAGAATATAAATCATTTTCAAAATACAAAATATTTTTTTGTCTTGGATAAGCTTGCATTCACCTTAAACATGCCACATACCTAATGTCTCTGATTTCATTCTTTAAATGTAAGTTCTTTCAAACAAGTGACCTTGTATCATTCCGTACCCTACACAGCCCAATCAAAAAATTCCCAGAAACATGGCAAAGATGAGAGCACCACACCCTTCACACAATTCTACAGAGAATGGTTTCAAACATCCACAAAATCAGCAACATTCTGCAGAAATGCTTCCTTCAATTTGAGACTGGACATCCAATGATACAGGGAAACCAGTTTTTAAATGGACACTGATTCTCATGGGTGACATGAGCAGAAACTATGATATGTATTCAGCACCAATTCCATCAATTCTTTAAAAAACTAATATCTTCCCAATGCCTAGCACAACAGAATGAGTAAATGCAGTGCAGAAAGCAACTCTCTTTTGTCATCACCTCCAGGTTTCCCAGCTGACATTGAGGCTGACATGAATCAGGCCCAGGAGTACAAGTCCAATTCATTTGCAGAGATCCTGGGAATGTGCACCAGAAGTCTACTACATCCCAAACTCCATCATGAAATTAAATCATGGTGAGGATAATTCTTCCTAAAGAACTTGCTGATTAAATCCATGTTGGACTTGGGTAGGACGAGAGGCAGGAACACATGGGACACATTATGTGCTCAAGTCGGTATTATGTAACAAGAGTTTTGGGTTCATTCACAGAAACTCAAGCCTCTACATCAGCAATTAATTCATTTTTGTCCTACAATCCTTCCTCCTCCTGGACTTTTCATTTCACAAATTCTAACCAGCATATATCTCGGAAAAATGAACTGCCCACTGGAGGTGATGGATATTCCCAACTATTATAGGTCCAGGGGAGACTGAAGATGGAGGTGCTCCAGTGCAACATCAATTTCCCTATATTAGGGAAGGCCTAAGCAACCTAGCTGGATCCTGTCTATAAAAGTAAATATGCAAAGGTAAGAAGTGATGACTCACTGGATCAGTGACCCCAGCTGCACAATATGTGCAGGCAGAATAAAAATATAAAGTGACACTGAATTTTCAAACTTCCTGTGATTCTGTTTGTAGCAAATCATCTCAATAATCACTGCACTGAGATTCTGGCTAGAAATTTACTTTCATTAAACTATCCATCATACACTTCCTTTCAAAATCCTGCTGCCCTGGTTTTGATCCATCTCAAAGAAATGACTAACATGGTTAGAGTGAACCTTTGAAATGAAAGCAAAAGATGATCAGCTAAGATATTAAAGGTGGAAAGAGCTGGCAATCAGCATCTTGGGATTGAAGGGCAAGGAGATTCCAAGTTCAGGTAGACAGTGCACATTGTTTCCCTGTGCTGTGGGTGTTTCTGGACCTTGAGAAATTTGTGTCTCCAGTAGTGCCTGCTGTGACATCTTGGCTCCTCTGCAGATACCGTCTGGTTCACAGAAAGTTGGAATGGCAGCATGATGATGTCATGATTCCCAAGGCAAGCAGAGATTCTTTGGGTCCTAGCTTGCTCAGACAAAGTTCTAAGTCAAGTGCCAACTCAGCTTTGATGGTAAGAGTGAAGAAGACATGAGCGAGTCCCTGTAGCCTATTGTTTTCAAGAAATGTGATTCTCACTTCTTCCCCAGGAGCAGAGGAGCCAGGGTGTATTGGGGGTGCAGCCTCAGGGACCTATGGTAAATTCAGCTCCATCCAGGGCAAGGGACCCTGCTGAAGTCTGACATTCTGCACTACCCTGCATGCCCCCCAGGTGCTGTACACTTTGGGCTACACCAGACATCATGACCACATGGACGCCCATGTCCTGCTGCAAGCAATTCACCCCCAATAGGTCTATGGGACGTGGAAGGAATGGTTGATTTCAGGATGTTGCAAGGATCCCCCAGCCTAGCACAGGCCCCAGTGGCATTGTACTCTGAATCCACTCCTCCTAGCCTGGGTTCACTTGGGATTTTGCCAAGTAAGGTAGCAGGTCTATGGCCCTATGAGCATCTCAGAATGCTAGCTATTGACACCTAAGGACAGGTGAGCATCAAGTGCAGCTAGGTAGGTCAGGTGATGAATGAATTGGAAAACATGTGCAAACATTAGTGGGTTGTCCCACCTTTCCTAGAATGCCCAAAGAGATGACAGTTGGAACCTGTGAAGTTTCATTTCATAGTGGATGTGTGTGGCACAGTGATCCCTAGAGAAGAAAGGAGGGATGCAATCACTGAGAATGTATGATGAAGGCCAGGATAGAGCTACCCATTGAGGAGAAATGTTCTGTGCACACTCGGCCTTCCAGGATCCACCATCTTTGCTGCTGGCCCACAAATTAGACTGAACTCAAATTCTCTTGGTAGGATACTTCACAGTACCCTTCACTGCACCTTTAGAAGCAAAAATATCTGGCAAATCTCTCTTGACAGAATTGTTCATACTCTTTCACTTATTATTGCCTCTCTGACACATGGAGTTTTGTGAAAATGCCAAAGTTGTTTTAGTAGCCCCTGGAAGATGCAGACTTCAGATGAACACCACAGACTCTGATCCAGAGATGCTCCAGAACAGTGAATGTAATGGATGAATCAAGGGACTGTCAGTGACATGATGAGCCCATATTCCAGGGCATAATATCATCTTAAAACATGTACTATGAAGAAAGAGAGGAATGGTATGGAGGTTCAAACAAGAATATATAAAAAAGGGAAAGCTGAGGACATTTTGAGAAGCAGTTAAACAAAGGGGTATTGGAGATGTAAACCAATTTCCATGAACAGACACTAAAAAATTGTCACAGTTAATGGTCTCCCCAAAAATACAAGGATATTTTTCAGGTTCAAACAACTATACTGATACAACCAGAAGGAATAGCAAAATAATTTGAGAAGCAAAGATAATTAGAGACAGTAATTCCACTTGCAAAGGACATAAATGCCCTTGCAAATTCTTGGAGCAATCTTGTTGCTTGCAAGGGAAAGCTGTTAACACCTATGCTGATTTGACTTTTTTTTCACATACCCTCTGAGGAAAGACTTTTCTTACTCTATAGCACCTACACACAAGCACTTAAATTTAAACAATTTGGAAGTACAGCACTGTAAGATGGCTTTCAAAATGAAGAGTGAACCTCAAAATCACAGCTGTAAAGAAAAAAAATCTCTGCTAAAATAAATAATGAATATCCAATATGGGTGAATCCTGAATTTCAGAACCAGAAAAGTTTAAAGAATAACTAAAAATGGGAGCTACTGACAATGAAAAAGTGAATCTAAACCTTTTCCAAAATTCAAAATCATTCTTTATCTTGTAAATGGTTATATACATCATAAACATGCTGCACACCTAATGTTCATGATTTCATTCTTTAACTGTGAGTTCTTTCAATCAAGTGTTCTTGTGTCATTCCTTACCCCACAAAGCTCAATCAAAAATTCCAAGAACCATGGCAAAGAAAAGAACACCACATCTTTCACTAAATTCTAAACAGCATGACTTCAGAACATCCATCAAGGCAACACATTTTTTAAAAATGGTTCCTTTGAATTGGGATAGAATCCCCAATGACACAGGGAAAGCAGCTTTGAAATACTCACTGTGTGTCCTAGTGACATCAGGAGAAACTGAGATTGTACTCAGCACCAATACCCTCAATGCTTTAAAAATCCAAAACCATCTCAATGCCTAGCACAACAGAGAAAATGCAGTGCCAAAAGCAGTTCTCTTTTCTCATCACCTCTAGATTTCCCAGTTGACATGGAACAGTCCCAGGTATACAAGTCCAATTCATTAGCAGAGAGCCTGGGAGTGTGCACCAGAAGTCTACTACTTCACAAACACTACTGGAGTCATCATTTTGAACTTCATGCCATTAAATTCTAGTGGGGATCATTCTTCTTCAAGAACTTGCTGATGTAACACCCGCATCAGCTTTTGCATGTCAATCATATAACCTATCAGTTCCTGGTAGTAGTCTCATCTCCAGAAATCCAGGGAAAGGAGGAAGCTCTGCTGATTGCTAACCCAGCTTTATGCTGAAAACTCTCATTGGAATGAATTTCCACTTAAAAGTGCTACTTTTAATACCATGTTCTATGCACTTGATTTAACAGATTAGAAAAAGTTGAGAAATTGGAGGGTTGGCATTATCTGAAGAGGTTCAGTATGGTAGGTGACTAGAACAACTTCTGGTCTGAGTCTGTGAAATGCTTGGCAGAAAGACCATCATAAAGCAAAACAAAACACATCTGAATGAAATTTTAATTTCCCATTTCAAACAATTCTTCCAGAGCCCTTAGTTACATGACAAGACACACAGTTTTTTCTTGGGGGTGTCAGGAGAGAAAGATTGATCCCTGTCCATTAAAGGAAAAAAACAGTTGCAGGTGAACACTGAGCAGACTATTTTCCCAGTAATGCACATTGGCTTGGGGCGGGAGGATAAACAGGAACACCGAGGACACCTTTGTGCTCAGATTTATATTATGCAATGAGATTTTGGGATTCTTTGATAACTGAACCCCAAATATTTACAACCACAATAAATTCATGTTTATCTCATGCTGCCTCATGGTCTTGGACTTTTCCATTCAAAAATTCTAACTCACAGATATCTGGGCAAGAAATGGGTCCTGACCTAATTAGACAAATTTTCAAGTCAAGCCCTGGCCCAACTGTGATGGTAAGAGTGAAGAGGGAGGGAGCAGGTCCCCAGAGACTATTGTTTTCAAGAGTTGGCACACTAACTTCTGTGCCCAGGAGCAGAGGATCCAGTGTGTGCTGGGGATGGAGACTCCTGGGCCTATGAACCATCCAGCTCCATCCATGGCAAGGTTACCTGCTGAAGACTGACAGCCTGCACTACCCTGCAGGTTCTCCATGTGGCACTATCCACTTTTGGCTGCATCAGGCATTATGGCCATATGTCCACCCTTGTCCTGCTTTGGGCAATTTTCCTGAACCAGGTCTACTGGACCTCAGAGGGATGGTCATGTTCAGGAGGGTGTGAGGATCACCCAGCCTAGCATGGGCCATGGAAGCATTGCCCTACAAATGATCAAATCCTGATCTGGACTTACTCTGGATTTTGCCCAGTGAGGTCAATGACCTAAAGCCCTACCAACCACACAAACTGATGGCTGTTGAGTTGAGCACTGGGGAGAACTGAGTGCAGCTCAGTGGGTTAGGTGATGTTTGAATTGGGAAACACCCACAATCACTGGTTGGCTGCCCCTACTTTCCAAGAATGCCCAAAGAAATGACAACTGGAACCTGTGAAATTTGACTTCTCAGTGGAGGTGGGTGGCTGCTGTGAACCCACCTGAAGAAGGAGCGAGTCAATCACTAAGCACATGTGATAGAGGCCAGGAAAGAGGCAGTAAGTGAGAAGAAGTATTCTGTGATCACTCAACCTGCAAGGCTTCACTGCCTTTGCTCCTGACACATAACTAGGCTGTACTCAGAAATTCTCTTGGTATGAATTTCCAAGGGACCCTTCAACTCACCTTTAGATGCAGTAATGTAAGGCCAAACTGTCCTGACAAGTAGGGGTAGTCCTCCTGCACTGATTACTGCCTCGCTGACACAGGGCCCTCTGTGACCAAGCCAAGGGTTCATTTAGCAGCCACTGGAGGATGCAAACTGCAGGTGTGTGCCACAGACCCTGGGTCAGAAATCCTCCAAAAAAAGTGAACGTGATTGATGAATCAAGGGTCTGATAGTGCCATTATTAGCCCACATCTCTAGAGCATAATATGATCTAGAATCATGCATTATGCTGAAATAGAGGAATGGTACAAAGGATCAAATCTGAATATGAAAAAAGGGAAGAGCTAAGACCATTCTGTGGGGCAGTAAAATAGATGGGTGGTGGAGATGAGAACCAACTTCCAAGAACAGATACTTAAAAATTGTCATTGTTAGTGATCTCCCCAAAAATACCAGGACATTTCCTCAGCTTCAAACTACTATACCCATACAACAAGAAGGAAGGTGAGATCATTCAGTAAGCATAGATAATCAGTGACAATAACTCCACTTGCAAAGAACATGAATGTCCTTGCAAATTTTTGAACCAATCATGTTGTTTGCAAGGGACAGTTATTACACCTATGCTAATTTGCCTTTCTGGCTTATGACCTCTGAGGAAAGGCTTTCCTTACTCCACAGTACCTGCACAAAATAAGTTAAAATTAAACAAGTAGAAATTTGGAAGTCCAGCACTGAATGTTGACTCTGAAAATAAAGAGTGTACCTCAACATCAGAGATTTAAAGAAAAAATCTCTGCTAATTTACAAAAATGAAAATCCTATATGGGTGAATTCTGGTTTTCAGAAACAGAAAAAATGTATAGAATAAATAAAGATGTGCTGGGAATTAATGACCATGAAATACATAATGTACGGCATTTCCAAAACAAATTTTTTTTCCTGTAAATGGTTATATCCTCCATAAAAATGATGCATACCTAATGTCTCTGGTTTCATTCTTTGAATATGAGCTCTTTCAAACAGGTGTTTTGTATCATTCCTTACCCTACAAAGCAAAATCAAAAAATTTCCAGAATCATGGCAAAGATGAGAACACCACATCCTTCACACAATTCTATACAGCATGTCTTCAGAACATCCATCAAATAAAAATTCTGTAAAAATGCTTCCTTTGAATTCAGACTGGACCTCAAATGATACAGTGAAACCAATTGTAAGTACCTACTATGCCTCCTGTTTGACATTAGCAGAAACTAAGGTATGTATTCAGCACCAATTCCCACAATTCTTAAAAAAACTAATATCTTCCCAATGCATCGCCCAACAGACTGAGAAAATGATCTGCCAAAAGCAGCTCTCTTGTGTCATCACCACTCAGTTTCCCAGCTGACATTGAGTTTGGCATGGAAATGGCTCAGGTGTTCAAGTCCAATTTTTTCAGAAAATCTGGGAGTGTGTCCCAGAAATATACTAGTTCCCAAGCACTAATGCAGATGACATTATGAATTCCATGCCATTACATCCTGGCGAGAATCACTCTTCTTCAAAAATTACTGATTTTTGAAGTAATTTCACCTCAGCATTTTCATGAGAATCATATAACTTATCAGTTTCTGATACTAGTCTCATCTCCAGGAATACCTACTCTTGTGCAATCCAGGTCATGGGGGGAGCACTGCTGATTCTACACAGGGTCATGCTGAAAGCTCTCATTGGAATGAACTTCCACTTAAAAGTGCTACTTTTCCAACCATGTTCTGTTCACTTGACTTGACAGAAGAGAAAAATATTGAGACATTGATGGGTTGGAATAATATGAAGAGGCTCAATATAGTAGGTGAATGTATCCACTTCCAGTTTGACTCAATGAAATGCTTGGCATGAAAACCATCCCAAGGCAAAGGAATATACACATTCTAATGAATTTTAATTTCACACATTTGAAAACAATCCTTCCAAAATCATTAATTGCATGACAAAACCCACAGTCTTTTCTGGGGTGGGGTGCAATGAGAGAAAGATTGATCTCTATTTAAGGAGGAAATGATTGTAGGTGAACATTGATCAGACAATTTTCCCAGTGACCTATGGTGGCCTTGGGCAGGAGGAGAAGCAGACACACATGGGAGACATTCTGAGCTCAGGTTGTTACTATATAAGGAAATTTATGGGTTCCTTCCAAACTGAACCCCACGCCTTCACAACCAAAATCAATTCATTTCTTCCCACACTGCCTCCTCTTCCTGTATTTTCCTTCCAAAGATTCTACCCAGCAGATACCTGGGCAAAACGAATGACCCAGTGGAAGTGATGGATTTTCCAAATTATTTCAGGTACTGGGGAGCCTGAGGAATGAGGTTCTTCAGTGTGAAGTGAGTTTCTGTAATTTAGGTAAGGCCTAAGCAGCTTAGCCAGATCCTGTCTGTTCAAATAAATGTACAAAAGGAAGAGTTGATGGCTAAGTGACCCATTCAGTACAATATAGGCTGGAAGTATAAAAAAGATAAGGAGACACTGAAGTTTAAACTTCCTGTGGTTCTGATTGCAGTAAATTGTCATGAGAGTCATTGCACTGAGATGATGTATAGAAAGTTACTTCCATTCAAAATCCTGCTACACTGATTTTTATCCTTCTCAAAGAAATGCCTAACATGGTTAAGAGTGTTCCTGTGAAATAAGAGCAAAAGAGGAGAAAGCTAAGAATGTAGAAAGGCCTGGCATCCAACAACTTGCAATTGAATGTCTAGGAGATTCCAGACTCAGGTAGATGTAAATTGTATGATTCTACTTTGTGTACAACCAGAAAAGTTATACTTACACTCCATTTGTATACAGTGAACTAAAATTAAAAAAAGAAAAAAGGCAAAGTGTACATTGTTTCTCTGTGCAGGCAGTGTTTCTGTGCCTTGGGCAGCATGGGTCTCTAGGAGAGTCTGCTGTGACATCCTGGCTGCTCTGAAGATACCACCTGATGTCATAGAACCAGAACGACAGCTGGATGAAGTCACAGTTCCCCAGGTAACTAGAGAAACTTCTGGTACTGCTTCCTTCAGGCAAAGTTTCAAGTCAAGTGCTGGCTCAGCTGGGATGGTAAGAGGGAAATGGAAGGGAGCAAGTCCCTGAAGGCTATTTCCTCAAGAAATGCAATCCTAAATTCTTTTTTTTATTCATTCAATTTTGATCCATTGAACACAAATGGAGTACAGCTATTGTTTCTCTGGTTGTACACAAAGTAGAGTCACCCCATGTGTGCATTCATGCATGTACACAGGGCAATGATGTCTGTCTCATTCTGTTATTAATATTACCCCCTGAATGCGACCCCACCCCTCTCTTCCCTCTATGTATCTATCCTTCCTCCATTCTTGCCTCCCTTCCACCCCACATTATGCATCCTCATTCACTTATCAGGTCATTCGGCCTTTGAATTTTTGGGATTGGATAATCTCACTTAGAATGACAGTCTCCAACTTCATCCATTTACCTGCAAATGCCATAATTTTATTCTTCTTTATGGCTGACTAATATTCCATTGTGTATATATATACCACAGGTTCTTTATCCATTCATCTATTGAAGGACATCTATGTTGGTTCCACAATCTAGCTATTGTGAATTGGGCAGCTATGAACATTGATGTGGCTGCATCACTGTAGTAATCTGATTTTAAGTCCTTTGGGTATAGGCCAAGGAGTGGGATAACTGGGTCAAATGGTAGATCCATTCCAAGTTTTCTAAGGAATCTCCACACTGCTTTCCAGAGTGGCTGTAATTTTTACTTTTTGTTTTCTTGAATTAATTTATTTTTTTAATTTTAGGTTATTGTAAACAAATGGAATACAACTATCATGTTTCTGGTTGTACAGAAAGTATAATTATACAATTTGCATATTTATACATATACATATGGTATAGATGTTTGCCTCATTCTATTAACTTTTCTTCCCTGTCCCCTACCCACTCCTCATTTTTTTCTATACAATCCATCCCTTCTCCATTCTTCCCAAGCCTCCTCCAACCCCTGCTATGTGTCATCAACCACTTATAAGAGAAAACATTTGGCCTTTGTTTTTTTGGGATTGCTAATTTCACTTAATATGATCTTCTCCAATTCCATCCATTTACCTGCAAATGTCATAATTTTATTGTTCTTTATGGCTCAATAATATTCCATTGTGTATATATAACACAGTTTCTTTATCCATTCCTCTATTGAAGGGCATCTAGTTTGGTTCTACAATCTATCTATAATGAATTGGACTGCTATAAATATTGATGTGACTGCATCACTGTAGTATACAGATTTGAAGTCCCTTGGGTATAGGCCAATGAGAGGGATAGTTGGGTCAAATGGTGGATCCATTCTGAGTTCTTGAAGGAATCTCCATACTGCTTTCCAGAGTGGCTGCACAAATTTGCAATCCTACCAGCAATGTGTGTGTGTACCTTTTACACCACATCCTCGCCAACACCTGTTGTTGCTTGTATTCTTGATAATAGCCATTCTAATTGGGGTGAGATGATATATTAGGGTAGTTTTATTTGCATTTCTCTTATCACTAGACATGTTGAACAATTTTTCATATATCTGTTGATTGCTTGTATATCCTCTTCTGTGAAGTGTCTACTCATGTACTTAGCTCATTTATTGATTAGGTTATTTGTATTCTTGTTGTAAAGTTTTTGGAGTTCTTTATATATTCTGCAGATTAGTGCTCTATCTGTTGTGTGTGTGGCAAAGATTTTCTCCCACTCTGTAGGCTCTCTCTTCATGTTGATAATTGTTTCCTTTGCTGAGAAAAAGCTTTTTAGTTTGAATCTATACCAATTATTGATGCCTGCATTTATTTATTGTGCTTTGGGTGTCATGTTAAGAAAGACTGGTCCTAAGCCCACATGATGAAGATTTGGACCTACTTTTTCTTCTATTAGGTGCAGGATCCCTGACCTAATTCCTAGGTCTTTGGTCCATTTTGATTTGAATTTTGTTCAGGGTGAGAGATAGGTGTTTAATTTGCTGCATATGGATTTATAGTTTCCCCAGCACCATTTGTTGAAGAGGCAATCTTCTCCATTGTATGTTTTTGAGTCTTTGTCTAGTATGAGAAAACTGTATTTATGTGGGTCTGGCTCTGTGTCCTCTATTCTGTACCATTGATATACCTGCCTATTTGGTGCCAGTGCCATCCATTTTTTGTTACTATTGCTTTGTAGTATTCTTGAAGGTCTGGTATTGTGATACCTCCTGCTTCACTCTTCTTGCTAAGAATTGTTTTAGCAATTCTGGGTCTCTTATTCCTCGAAATGAATTTCATGATTGCTTCCTCTATTTCTATGAAGTCCATCCTTGGGATTTTAATTGCAATTGCATTGAATTTGCATAGTGCATTTGGTAGTATGGCCATTTTGACAATATTAATTCTGCCTATCTAAGAACATGGGAGATCTTTCCATCTTCTAAGATTTTCTTTAATTTCTTTCTTTATTTTTCTGTAGTTCTCATTGTAGAAGGCTTCCAGCTCCTTTGTTAGATTGATTCCCAAATATTTTTTCTCAAAGCTATTGTGATTGTGGTAGTTTTCCTAATTTCTATTTCAGAGGATTCATCAGTTTTGCATAAAAATGCATTAGGTTTATGAGCATTAATATTATATCCTGCTACATTACTGAATTCATTTATAAGTTCCAGAAGTTTTCTGGTGAAATCATTAGAGTCTTTTAAATATAGAATCATGTCATCAGCAAAAAGGTAAAATTTGAGCTCTTCTTTCCTATTCATATCCCTTTAATTTCTTTGGTCTGTCTAATTGCTCTGGCTAGCACTTCAAGGACAATTTTGAATAGAAGTGGAGAAAGAGGGCATCCCTGCCTTGTTCCAGGTTTCAACAGGAATGCTTTCAATTTTTCTCCATTTAGAATGATGTTAGTTGTGGGCTTATCATATATAGCCTTTACAGTGTTAAAGAACATTCCTACTATCCCCATTTTCTCTAGTGTTTTGAGCACGAAGGGGTGGTGTATTGCATCAAATGCTTTTTCTGCATCTGTTCAAATAATCATGTGGTTCTTGATTTTGTCTGTTGATGTGATGAATTACATTTATTGATTACCAGATGTTGAACCAACCTTGCATCCCCGGGATGAAACCCACTTGACCAAGGTGCACTATCTTTTTAATATGCTTTTGTATGCGGTTCACTAAAATTGTGTTAAGAACTTTTGCATCTATGTTCATTAGAGATATGGGTCTGAAATTTTCTTTCTTTGATGTGTCCATCTCTGGTTTTGGTATCAGGGTGATATTAGCTTCATAGAATGAGTTTGGAAGGGTTCCCTCCTCCTCTATTTTGTGAAATACTTTGAGGAGTATTGGAATGAGCTCTTCTTTGAAGGTCTTGTAGAACTTGGCTGTGAATCCATCTGGTCCTGGACTTCTCTTTGTTGATAGACTTTTGATGACTTCTTCTATTTCACTGCTTGAAATTGATCTATTTAAGTTGTACATGTCCTCCAGATTCAGTTGAGGTGACTTGTATGCCTCTAGGAACCTGTTGATATCTTCAAGATTTTCTATTTTGTTGTAGTATAATTTTTCAAAATAGCTTTTAATTATGTTTTGTATTTCAGTAGTGTCTGTTGTGATATTTCCATTTTCATCACAAATTTTAGTAATTAGAGTTTTCTCTCTCCTCTTCATTAGTGTGGCTAAGGGTGTATCAATTTTGATAATTTTTTCAGGCACCAGCTTTTTGTCAATTTTATGAATAGTTTATTTGCTTTCAATTGCATTGATTTCCACTCTGATTTTAATATTTCCTGTCTTCTACTACATTTTAAAAAAATTTTTGATTCATTGAACACAAATGGAGTACAGCTATTGTTTCTGTGGGTGTACACCAAACAGAGTCACTCCATCTGTGCATTCATACATGTACACAGGGAAATGATGTCTGTCACACTCTGCTATTATTCTACTACTTTTAGTGAAGATCTGTTCCTCTTTTTCTAGGGCTTTGAGCTGTAATGTGAGGTCATTTATTTGTTGACATTTCATTCTTTTTTTGAATGCAATCCATGCAATGAATTTTCCTCTTAGCACTGCTTTCATAGTGTCCCAGACATTCTGATATGTGTATCTTTGATCTCGTTGCCCTCTAAGAATTTTTTTATTTCCCCCTAATGTCTTCTGTTATCCATGCATCCATCATTCAATAGCATATTATTTAATCTCCAGGTGTTGGAGTATTTTCTGTTTTTTATTTCATCATTGATTTCGAATTTCATTCCATTATGTTCTGATAGAATACAAGGTAGTATCTCTATCTTTTTGTATTTGCTAAGAGAAGCTTTGTGGAATAAGATATGGTCTATTTTAGAAAAGGGTTCATGATCTGCTGAGAAAAAAGTGTTTCTGCTTATTGATGGATGGAATATTCTATATATGTCTGTTAAGTCTAAGTAAGTGATTGTGTTATTGAGTTCTAAAGGTTTCTTTGTTAAATTTCTGCTTGGAAAGTCTGTCCAATGATGAGAGATGTGTGTTCAAGTCTCCCAGTCCTATTCTGTTTTGGTCTCTTTGATTCCTGCAATTAAGAAGGACTTGATTGACATAATGTATGTGCCATTGTTTGGGGCATAAATATTTATGATTGTTATTTCTTGCTGAAATATGCTTCCCTTAAGCAGTATGAAATGCCCTTCTTATCCCTTCTAATTTTGGCTTGAAGTCCACTATATCTGATATGAGGTTGTAAACCCATGCTTTTTGACTGAGTTTGTGTGCATGGTATGCTTTCTCCCATCCTTTCCCATTTTGTGTGTGGGTATTTTTCTATGTGATGTGTCTCTAAGGGGCAGCATGTTGTTGGGTCTTTCTTTTTAATCCAATCTGCTGGTTTATGTCTTGTGATTGATGAGTTCATGCCAATAGCATTCAGGGTTATTATTGAGATATGATTTGTGTTCCCAGTCATTGTGGCTTATTTTTTATTTTTAACTTGACTTGGTTTCTCCTGTATTTGACCATTCCTTTAGGGTTGTTCCTCCCTAAGCTGATTTACAGTGTTGTTCTTCATTTCTTCCTCATGGAATATTTTGCTGAGAATGTTCTGTAGGGCAGGCTTTCTATTTGTAAATTATTTTAGCTTTTGTTTTTCATGGAGGGTTTTATTTCATCTTGAAATCTGAAGGTAAGTTTTTCCTGGGTATAAAATTCTTTCTTGGCATCCATTTTCTTTCAGAGCTTGAATTACCTTGTTCCAGGCTCTTCTTCCTTTGAGTGTCTGTTGAGAAATCTGTTGATAACCATATTTGTTTCCCCCTGAATGTAGTCTGATGCTTTTCCCTCACAGCCTTTAAAATTCTATCCTTATTTTATATGTTAGGTACTTTCACTATAATATGCCTTCATGTTGATCTAATGTATTTTTGTACATTTTGTGTCCTGTATGCCTCTTGTATTTAATTTTCCATTTCATTCTTCAAATGTGGGAAATTTTCTGATATTATTTCATTGAATAGTTTATACATTCCTTTGGTTTGTACATTCCTTTGGTTTGCACCTTCCTCAATCCCAAAAATTCCTAAATTTGTTTTTTCATGATAGCCCATATCTCTTGTAGGCTTTGGTCCTGACTTCCTACCATCTTCTCCATTTGGTCAACTTTATTTTCAAGATTAAGTATTTTGTCTTCAATGTCTGAGGTTTGTTCTTCCTGATGATCTAGCCTGTTGGTTATGCTGTCTATTGAGTTTTTAATTTGGTTTATTGTTTCCTTCATTTCTAGGACTTCAGTTTGGTTTCTTTTTAGAATTTCTATCTCTTTATTGAAATGATCTTTAGCTTCCTGTAACTGTTGTTTTAACTGTTTTTGAAGCGATCATTCATTGTCTGCACTGGCTCTCTCATCACATCATTTGCTTCTCTGATCATTTTAATTATGTACACTCTGACCTCCCTTTTGACATTTCTTCTGCCCTGTTATCACTAGATTCTGTTGATGTAGCATCTAGATTTGTTCGAGAAACTTTATTCCCCTGTATTCTCATGTTGCTCATGTATCTTCTCCTCTATCTGTTTGAATCTGAGGTATTGCAGCTTCCCCCCTATAGACGTGTGGTGTCCCAACAGTTTTACAATACCTCACCTCCTAGTCTTCAGTAACATTAGATCACAAACTTGGGCCAGGTTTGGATATGTCTGAACCTCTAGTCTGATCCTCCTTGCAGCTGCCCCCATAGTGTTCCACAGGAGCACTCAGGGCTGCCTTACCAGGTGCAGAAGTCTCTAGCCTCTGCAAGGGCTGAACCTGATGCCTGTCTCTGTGCCTACCTCCCAGACTTGGAGGTCTTGTGGGATTTGGCTTGCCAGATCCACAAACTCTGAGCTGAGCCTCCCCGAGTGGGAACCTAAAGTGTTCACTGCACCCACTCACCACATGCCAAGGTCTCTCACTTCTGAGCTCTGCCAGCTGCCCCTGTGTGGAATTTCCCCCAGAGAACTTAGGGCTGTTGTACCAGGTGTTGAGTTCTCAGGCCTCAGTGCTGAGCTGAGTGTGATGTCTGTCTCTGTGTACTTTTCATTTTTAAGACAGCCTCTTGCTAAATTACTGAACCTGACCTTGAAAATTTGCCACCACTCCCACCTATAGCATCCTCCATTTGAAAGACATGTGAGATGACCAGCCTCAGCATCTTAGTGAGACCCCTCTGCAACGTAAAAAATTCTGTCTCAAAATAATTTTTAAAACAGAAAAAGATTACATATGTATATTTATACGTATACACTCAAATATATATTTAAAATATATACAAATATAAAAACCTGAATATAAATACTCATGCATATGCATGCATTCATACATATTCATATGAATGTGTATAATCCTATATGCTCATTATATATATTCATATATATGTGTATATATTCATATATAATCATGAATATATATATATATTGTTCTCATGAACATTTAGGTGGTTCTTGATGGATATTTTGGTTGTTTCCCTGAAATGGCTATTATGGATAGTATTGCAAATGACTTGGGAGTGAATTTTTTTTTACTTTAATTCTCGTGATGGTTTATTTGAATGGTCAATTTGAGCAGATTGAGGTATCTTTTGAAAATTGGTGTAGAAAATCTCTGGATGTGTCTGAATGTGCTTCCAAGAGTTTGAATCAGAAAGCAGTGGGGCAGAGCTGTCATGATGGATATAGTAACATCAAATAGATTCTATTTGAAAACAAGCAGAAGAGAAAGCCCTTTCTGGCTTGTGCTCCAAGTTTCTTGAGTGAATCCTGGTTCTCTGGTGTTCCCTGGAGTCATCCAACTTCAGTGTTGGAATGTGGACTTGCACTTTTTGCCGCTACAGGGTTGTTTGAGATTTTGTTCTTGGTCTGTAGCTGCTTTATTGACTTCATTGATTCAGGAGGCTTCCAGCTTCTCAGCAGGGGTTGTTAGAAGTTTCCATTTTCCCAGCCAATAGGCATCATATTTGAGACTATTCATCTCATGATCATGTGAGTAGATCTAATAAGTCCCCTTCTACATGCATGTATACATGTATGTTTTTTGTTAATTCTGTTTTTCTGGATAATACAGGCATATGCTCAGAAAAAGTTGTAAGTCATATGGTATTTCTAGGTGTTCTGCTTTTTTAATTTTTAAATTATTTTTTATTTACTTTCATTCTTTTGTAATTTATTTTGAGAGTTTTCATTTTTTTATTGAAAACAAATGGGATACAACCCTTCATCTCCATGATTGTACACACTGCAAATCCACAAAATCCATGCAATCCCACATATACATAGGGCAACAATGTCTGTCTCTATCTACAATATTTCCTTCCCCCACCCACTCCCACCCAATTTTACTCTATGCTATCCAAAGTTCCTCCATTATTCTCTTGTCCCCCCTGTCACCCCTCCCCACCCATATTGTATCATCATCCACTTATTAGAAAAAACATTTGGCCTTTGGTTTTCTGGGCTTGGTTTATTTCACTTAGCATGATATTCTCCAACTCCATTCATTCAACAGCAAATGCCATAATTTCATTTGTCTTTATGGCTGAGTAATGTTCCATTGTGTATATACACAACAGTTTCTTTATCCATTTATCAATAGAAGGGCATCTAGGTTGGTTCTGCAATCTAGCTATTATGAATTGAGTAACAATGAACATTGATGTGGCTGCTCTAATGTATGCTGATTTTAAGTCTTTTTGGTATTAACCAAAGAGTGGGAGACCTGGGTCAAATGATGGGTCCATTCCAAGGTTTTTGAGGAATCTCCATACTGCTTTCCAGAGTGACTGCACAAATTTGCAATTCTACCAGCAATGTATGAATGTGCTTTTTTCCCAAAATCCATGCCAAAACTTTTTATTGCTTGTGTTCCTGATAATAGCCATTCTGATTGGAGTAATATGAAATATTACGGTGGTTTTAATTTGTATTTCCCTAATAACTAGAGATGATGAGCACTTTTTCATATATGGGTTGGTTACTTGTATATCTTCTTCTGTGAAGTGTCTGCCCAGTTCCTTAGTCCATTTATTTTTTATTTTTTGTAATTTTGATGTAAGCTTTTTTAAATTTCTTTATAAATTTTGCAGATGAGGGCTCTGTCGGAAGTGTATGTGCAAAATATTTTCTCCCACGCTGTAGGCTCTGCTTTCACATTATTGATCACTTTCTTTGCTGAAAAACACTTTTTAGTTTGAATATGTCCCATTTATTCATGCTTGCTTTCATTTCTTTTTCTCTGGGGTTCATGTTAAGGAAGTCTGGTCCTAAGTCAACATGATGAGAATTTTGGCCTATATTTTCTTCTATTTGGTGGAGGGTCTTAAGTCTAATTCCTAGATCCTTGATCCATTTTGAGTTGAGTTTTATACAGGGTGAGAGATAGGGATTTTATTTCATTTTACTGCACACGGATTTCCAGTATTGCCAGCATTGATTTTTGAAGAGGCTATCTTTTCTACATTTTATGTTTTTGGCACCTTAGTTTGGTGTGAGATACCTGTACTTATGTAGGGTTGTCTCTATGTCTTTTATTCTGTACCATTGGGTCTACCTGCCTATTTTGGTGCCAATACCATGCTGATTGTGTTACTATTCCTCTAGAGTACAGTTTAAGGTCTGTTATTGTGATACCTCCTACATCACTCTTCCTGTCCAAAATTGCTTTGGATATTCTGGGTCTTTTTTCTTCCAGATGAATTTCATGATTCCTTTCTCTATTTCCATGAGGAATATCATTCGGGTTTTAATTGGAATTGTGTTAAATTTTTACAGCACCTTTGGAAGTACTGCCATTTTATTATATTAATTCTGCCAATACAAGAACATGGGAGATCTTTCCATCTTCTAAGGTCTTCCTCAATTTCTTTCTTTAATGTTCTGTAATTTTCATTGTAGAAGGCTTCAGTCTATTTTATTTGGTTTATTCCCAAGGATTTTTTTTTGAGGTTATTGTGAACAGAATTGTTTTCCTTATTTCTCTTTGAGATGATTTATTGCTTATGTATATGAATGCATTAGATTGATGTGTGCTTATTTCATATCCTGCTATTTTGCTGAATTCATTAATTAGGTGGAGAAGCTTGCTGGTAGAGTTTCTTGGATCCTCTATTATAGGATCATGTGATTGGCAAGTAGTGATAGCTCGAGTTCTTTTCCTATTTGTATTCCTTTAATTTCTGTGGTCTGTGTAATTGCTCTGGTTAGTGTTTCAAGCACAATGTTGAATAGAATTGTTGGTATTGGACATCCCTGTCTTGTTCCAGTTTCTAAATGGGATGCTTTCAGTTTTTCTCTATTAATAATGATGTTGGAAGTGGGATTGGCCTTAATAGTCTTTACAATTTGAGGTATGCTCATACCCTCCCTATTTTTTCTAGTGTTTTGAGCATGAAGGGGTATGGTATTTTGTCAAATGTTTTCTCTGCATCTATTGAAATAATCATGATTCTTATTCTTAAGACTATTGATGTGATGAATTACACTTATTGGTTTTCAGATGTTGAACCAAACTTGCATCCCTTTTGATAAACCCCACTTGATCATGGTGCACTCTCTTCTTAATATGATTCTGTATGCAATTTGCCAGGCATTTGTAAAGGATTTTACCTGTGTGTTTATCAGAGATTTTGGTATAAAGTTTTCTTTCCTAGATCTGTCTTTGTCTGGTTTTGCTATCAGAGTGATACTAGCTTCTTATAATGAATTTGGAAGCATTTCCTCCTCTATTTCACAAAATATTTTCAGGAGTATCGGTATAAGTTCTTCTTAGAAGGTCTTGAAGAACTCAGCTGAGAATCTGCCTGGTCCCATACTTTTTTTTGTTATGCTTTTGATGGCTTCTTTTATTTCATTACATGAAATTGATGGTGTATGTCCCCCTGGTTCAGTTTGGGATGATCATATGTCTCTAGAAATTTGTCAATGTTTTTTGGGATTTTCTACTTTGTTGGAGTATAGATTTTCAAAGTGGCTTCTAATTGTGTTTTGTATTTCAATGGTGTCTGACATGATATTTCCTTTTTCATGACAAATTTTAGTAATTTGGGTCTTCTCTCTGCTTCTATTCGTTAGTGTGGCCAGGGGTTTATCTATTTTATTTAGTTTTCCAGAGAACCCACTTTTTTGTTTTTCAATTTTTTCAATTGTTTCTCTTGTTTCAATTTCTTTGATTTCAGTTCTGACTTTATTTCTTGTCTTCTACTACTTTTGAGTTTATTCTGTTTTTTTTTCCTAGGACATTGATATATAATATTAGGTCATTTAGTTGCTGAATTTTTATTATTTTCTTGAACATGCTGCATGCAATAAATTCTCTTAGTACTGCTTTCATAGTTTTCCAGAAATTTTGATATGTTTTATCATCATCCTTCTTTACCTCTAAGAATTTTTTATCTCCTCTCTGATGTTTTGTGTTATTCATGCTCCATTCAATATTATATTATTTAGTCTCCAGGTGTTGGAGTAGCTTGGGGTTTTACTTTGTCATTGATTTCTAATTTCATTCTATTGTGATATGATAGAATACAAGGAAATATGTGTAATTTTTGTAATTGCTGAAGGCTGCTTTATGGCATAAGAAAGGGTCTATTTTATAGAAGGATCCCTGTGCTGTTGAGAAGAAAGCTCATTCGCTTGTTGTTAAATGGAATATTCTATATATGTCTTAAGTTGAAGTTATTGATTGTGTTATTGAGTTCTATACTTTCTTTGTTTAGTTTTTATTTGCAAGATCTATCCAGTGGTGACATTGGTTTGTTTAAGTACTCTAGAAATAATGTGTTGTGGTCTATTTAATTACTGGAATTCAGAAAGACGAGTTTGATGAACATGGATGCAGTGTTGTTTAGGGCATAAATATTTATGATTGTTCAAACTTCTTGATTCATGGTCACCCTAAGCAGCATGGGGTGACCTTCTTTATCCCTTCTAAGGTTGGCTTGAAGTCCACTTTATCTGATATAGGATGGAAATCCCCACTTATTTTTACTGAGTCCGTGTGCATAGTAAACTTTCTCCCATCCTTTCACCTTTAGTTTGTGGATGTCCTTTTCTATGATATGAGTCTCCAGAAGGCAGCAAATTTTTGAGCCTTTCTTTTTAATCCAATCTGCCAGTCTATGTCTTTTGATTGATAAGTTTAGGCCATTTAACCTTCAGGGTTACTATTTAGGTATGGTTTGTATTACCAGTCATTTTGGTTAGTTTTGTTTTTTAACTTGACTTTGTTTTCCTTTGATTGGATTTTCATTTAGGGTAGTTCCTCCCTTTGCTGACTTACATTGTTGTTTTTGTTTCTTCCTCATGGAACATTTTGCTGAGAATGTTCTGTAGTGCAGGCTTTGTACATGTGAATTATTTTAATTTTTGTTTTTCATGGAAGGATTTTATTTCATCTCCTAATCTGAAGGTTAGTTTTGCTGAATATTAGATTCTTGGTTGGCAACCGTGTACTTTCATAGCTTGAAATATATTATTCCAGGCCCTTCTAGCTTTAAGGGTCTGGATTGAGAAATCTGCTGATATCCATATTGTTTTCCCCATATGTAATTAATCTTATCCTTTAAAATCCTATCTTTATTTTATGTTAGGCATTTTCATGGTAATGTGCCTAGGTGTGAATCTGCTGTAATCTGTGCATTTGGTGTTCTGTAAGCCACTTGTCGTTGATTTTCCATTTCATTCTTCAGGTTTGGGAAATTTTCTGATAATATTTCCTTTAACATTTTGTTCATTTATTTGATTTATAACTTAGTACCTTCCTCAATCCCAATAATTCTTAAATTTGGTCTCTTCATGATATCCCATATTTCTTGGAGTTTCCCTTAATGATTTCTTACCATGTTCTCTGGGAAATGTTATTTTCAAGATTCAATATTTGTCTTCATTGTCTGAGGTTCTGTCTTCCAAGGGATCTAGTCTGTTGGTGGTGCTTTCCATTGTGTTTTTAATTTGGTTTATTGTTTCCTTCATTTCAAATATTGCTGTTTGGTTCTTTTTCAGAACCTCTGTCTTTTTGTTGAAGTAATCTTTAGTTTCCTGAAGTTGCTCCTTCCACTGATTATTGAAGTGATCATTCATTGCCCACATTTGCTCTCTTATCTCATCCTTTGCTTCATGAATCATTTTAATCATGTATATTCTGAATTCCTTTTCTGAGACTTCATCTACTATGCTGTTATTGGGTTCTATTATTATAGAATCTTGGTTTGTTTGGAACACTTTCTTCCCTTGTTTTTTCATGCTGTTCATGTATCTTCCCCTCCAAAAATGCAGATCAGGGGTATTGCAGTTTCCACCCTATAGGCTTAAAGTGACCCTGTAGTTTTGCAAGAACTCTTCTTTAAGGGAGAGATCAACATTACCTATACCTAGTACAGAAAATATGCAACTGTAAACCAAATTGTCTCTATGAAAATGCTAACAATATTGTTGTAATAAGCAGATAGAATGAGTTCAATTATTATCTACACTATAAAAAATTGATTTACAATGAGGACTGCAGTTTCTAATAGAGGACAAAGAGGATGGGGAAGCACATAGGATGTAACTGTTAATGGGATAAGAAAAGAGTATGAAGAAGTTCTAGATCGTAGGAAGTGTGAAAGTGTAGCCAAAAGAAATTGATTGTTAGCATGAGAAAAGGGAGAAACAAACTCTGAGGAAACAAAAGGAAAAGAGAGAGCAAGATGAATAAAGAAATAAAAATTTAAAATTTGTCACAAAGGAGATAAAAAAGTCTCCATTCTAACAGTCATATACTATTCAAACCTCCCAGTGTTCAGTAGCCTGAAGCCTGAGTGGTACCTGACAATGATATTCCAGTCTCCAGCAGACCTCTCAAGATGAGATTTGCCCCAAATAATGACAGTTTCCATTTCCAAGATGATCCAAAGTGGCTGTACTGGCTTCCAAATGTGTTGGCCAATGAGGAGATGCAGCACAGGGCATGAGTTCTGAATTCATGTGGGGTGCAGTCAATCAGGCAGGCCAGGGCGTGTGAAACTGGAGTGCTGTCAGTCTGTCTGGGGGTGTTCCTGGATGAGGGGTGTGGTCTGTTGTGTTGGGCATCCTGAAGGCATGGTGAGGTCAGTAGAATAGGTGGTCCAGTAGGCAGGGTGCAGTCAGTTGGGCTGTGGGTTCCTGGAGGCAGGGTACAGTCAGTCATGCCTGTTCCTGGCTGTTTTCCCAAAATGACCACAGCCACATGTAACCAAACCTATGCTTACTGTGACAATGGACTTCCAGGTAACAGCAGGCAGCTGGTGATCCACTGATAGTCTGTGGGCTGTCTGCAGGTGATCATCAGATGATTGGCAGGCAGATCTTTGTTGGCACGTGATGAGTAAGTGAAAGGCAGGCAATGGGGAAGCCAGAGGCAGGCAAACAGGCAAATGGCAGATGATAGGCCGCAGTCAGTGAGCAATCTGCCTCTAGTTTTAATTTTTTGAAGAAAACCCATATTTTTCAAGATGTCTGTACTAGTTTTTATTAATAGAAAAAGTGTGTGTTTTTCTTAAATAAAACATTATTTACAATAATATCTAAACAATAAAAGATGACCTGATAATTGTGGCACATTCTATAGTCCCAGCTATTGGGGAGGTTAATTTGGAGAGTCTCCTGAACCCTGATTTCAAGACCAGCCTGCACAGCATAGAGAGAAGTCCATCTAAAATATAATATAATGTTTAAGAGTATATTTAACTAAACAAGCAAAGAAGTTACATGGTGAAAATTATAAAACAATTTTAAAAATTTGAAGATGTGAACAACTGTAAAAAAGTCTAATGCTCATGGATTGGGAAGTAAAATATTGTTTTGAGGGCAATCATCTCTGTATTGATCTAAGAATCAGGATATTGTTCATCTCTGTATTCCCAGAGTAAGGTTCATAATTGGCATAAAAAATGTTCATTGGTTGGGTGCTGTTGTGCATGCTTGTAATCCTAGGAGCCTCATGCAGGGAGTCTAATGCAGGAGGATGGCAAGTTAAAAGTCCACCTCAGCAACTAGCAAGGCCCTAAGCAACTCAGTGAGACCATGTCTCTAAAAAAATAAAATGGGTTGGGGATGTGGCTTAGTGCTAAGCACCCCTGGGTTCAGTCCCCAGTGAAAAACAAAACAATACAATATTCACTGAATCAACTGGAGAGGAGGTGCTCTCCTCACTGAGTGGAGATGCACACTTAGGCCACATTATGGCCCAGATGAAGTTATATATAATCTTGGATGTAATCTTGATTGTGTTTTCACCAATTTATGAAAGGTACTTTGCTCTAATTCAGAGCACAGTACTTTCCTTTTCCATCTCTTCTCTCCCTCTGCATACATATGCTATGTGGTTCTCATCTCTAGGAAAACTTACATATATCATCATTTGTCCCTAGATTCCAAGAAGACTGAAAGGATTTTTCCAGAGCCTCTAATGTGAAGATTATTCTGAAATCACAATGGGAACTGTATATTGATTTTAATTCTTACAGATTCTAAGAATTCTTTTGGTTTGATCAGGTCATATGTAAGGTGGACTCATTTGGAAAACTGCATCATCAGTGAAACTAAAACTGGTAAATGAGGCACAAATTGCCACCTTACTCCAAAATAAAGGATCTTAGATTTATATGTTCTTAATGAGCATAACAAAACAGTTTTTTGAAGGGGATGCTGTCACTGTCATTTCATAATTATTCACCTGATATAAGTGTTATGTAATATGAGGTGTGTGCCAAACTATTGTGTTTACCCCTGGTATGTCCCCAAAGATACATAATAAATCTTTCTGAGATAACAGCAAACTGAGATGAGTTTGTTGAAATAGGAACAGAAGGACCTTATTAACCAAATTTTATTCAGAAAAATATATATTCATTTATTTATAAAATGGATCAATAAATGCTAATAATAGGAGGTATTGTGGAAGGAGAATCTTAATGAATTGGATAGATATTACAATTACCATATTATGACATGCAATGGCATTTTCTCTTACCAGGTTTGTGAACAGACAAAACTGGGATGTCAAAGAGATGTGTGATGGTGATAATCATAATTAGGTCTCACATATGAGGATTCAATTCTTGAAAGAATTGTTTCAATTTATACTGAAGGACATATTATCTGTTTCGCCTGAGAATCTCTGAATTCCCGTATTACCTACTAATTTATAACCATCAAAATCTGTATTTAATTCTAATTCATTACTCATTGTATTAGTTCATGGATGCCCCTATGGGCTTTTTCAGGACAATGTTACAATGCTAACAGATTTCAATCAATCTCCCTTCTCAGTACTTTCCCTATCTCTCGCCTGATCCACTTCTTCTATTCTGCTGACTTTTATTACTGTTATTGTTATTTTAATTAGTGAGTTAAATGTAAGATTTAAAGTAAATTATGGGATCTTGTCCTTCTCTCTTGAGTTTGCCATATCTGCCCTTGGACTCCAGGCTTCACTCTCTTACTTAGGTGTTCCAGGTTCATCTGCTGTATAGGGGCTGAAGATTCCCTAGGGAGAAGGCCTGCTTCTGAGCACCAGGAAATGTTACAGATTTTACAGCTTCCCAGGCAAAGAGCAACCATCTTCGCGTGCCTGAGTCCTCAGAGCTGAGCTCAGGTCTTCCAGTGGGGCCAAGGTGCTGTAGCTCCTGGTGATATCTGGCCTGGAGTGGAGGCAGTCACCAGCTCCTGCGTGGAGTTTAGGCCCTTTGGCGCCATTTTACAGCTTCCCTGGCAGAGAGTTACCACCTGCCACCAACTGATTCCCCAGCGAGGTGCTCAGGCCTGCCTGGGCTCTCAAGCTCAGTGTCTCCATCACTGAGCACAGTTCTATGCCCCCATCCAAACTTGGTCTAGTGCCCAGGTCCACATCTTGTCCCAGGATCTAGCACCTTGCTGTGTCTGATTGTCTATCAACACCAGGTTGCCTCTGCCCAGAAGCATTTATCATTCCCAACCTGGAGGTAGTGGGACAGCAAATTTCATGGGTCACCACTTGATCAAGCACCTCTCAAACATTGGGTGAAATACTGGAAATATTCAGGGACACTTTAAGTCTTTACAGGGAAATTGCAATCCCTCTGATTTGCAATACTAGAGGGGAAGATACACGAGCAACATGAGAAAACACAGGAAGAAAGTGTCCCAAACAAACCTAGATGATGTATAAAGAGAACCCAAAGACAGCATGGTAGAAGGAATGACAGAAAGGGAGTTCAGAATGTTCATAATTAAAATGATCCAAGAATAGAATGATGTGATGAGAGAGCAGATACAAGCTGTGAATAATCAGCTAATACAGCAATTGCAGGAAGCAAATAGTCATTTCAATAATGAGAGAGAAGTTCTGAAATAAAGAAACAGAAATCCTTGAAGGAAATAAGGAAATGAAGGCAACAATAAACCAAGTTAAAAACTCAATAGAAAGCATAATTAAAAGAATAGATCACTTGGAAGACAGAACCTCAGACAATGAATACAAAATTTTTAATCTTAAAAACAAAGTCAAACCAACAGAGAAGATGGTTAGGAATCATGAACTGAACCTCCAAGAAATATGGTACATCATGAAAAGACCAAATTTAAGACTTATTGGGATTGAGGAAGGGACAGAGATACAAACGAAGGGTATGAATAATCTGTTCAATGTGATAATATCAGAAAATATTCCAAATATGATGAATGAGATCAAAATCAATTACAAGAGGCTTACAGGACACCAAACGCACAGAATTACAACAGATCCACACCAAGGCACATTATAATGAAAATACCTAACATACAAAACAAAGATAGAATTTTAAAGACTGCGAGAGAAAAGCATAAGATTACCCTACAGGGGGAAACCAATACAGATATCAGCAGATTTCTCAGCCCAGACCCTAAAAGCAAGAAGGGCCTGGAACAACATATTTCACGCTCTGAAAGAAAATAGATGCCAACCAAAAATCTTATACCCAGCAAAACTTACATTCAATTTGATGACAAAACAAAATCCTTCCATGATGAAAAAAAGGTTAAAGAATTCACAAAGAGAAAGCCTGCCCTAGATAACATTCTCAATAATATATTCAAGGAGGAAGAAATGAAAAATAACAATCTCAGTCAACAGGGGGAGGAATTACCCTAAAAAAGAGTCAATCAAAGGAGAAACAAAGATAAGCTAAAAACCCCCAAAAAGCTAAAATGGCAGGAAATACAAGTCATATCTTAATAATAACCCTGAATGTAAATGGCCTAAACTCATCAATCAAAGACATAGACTGGCAGACTGGATTAAAAGGAAAGACCCAACAATATGCTGCCTTCAAGAGACTCATCTCACGGAAAAACATGCCCACAGACTAAAGGTGAAAGGTTGGGAAAAAAACATACCATGCACATGGCCTGAGTAAAAAAGCAGGAGTTTCCATCCTCATTTCAGATAAAGCAGACTTCAAGCCAAATTTAGTCAGAAGGAGTAAAGAAGGACATTTCATACTGCTTAAAGGAAGCATAAATCAACAGGACATAACAATCATAAATATTTATGCACCAAACAATGGCGCATCCATGTATGTCAATCAGATCCTTCTCAATTTCAGGAATCAAAGAGACCAAAACACAATAATACTGGGGGACTTTAACACTCCTCTCTCACCATTAGACAGATCTTCCAAACAAAAATTGAACAAAGAAATCATAGGTCTCAGTGACACAATCGCTAATTTGGACTTAACAGACATATATAGAATATTCCATCCATCAGAAAGCGAATACACTTTCTTCTCAGCAGCTCATGGTTCCTTCACTAAAATAGACCATATATTATGCCACAAAGCTACTCTTAGCAAATATAAAAGCATAGAGATTCTACCTTGTATAGTATCAGATCATAATGGAATGAAATTAGATATCAATGATAAAATTAAGAAACTCCTCCAAGACCTGGAGATTAAATAATTTGCTATTGAATGATACATGGATAACAGAAGACATTAAAGGGGAAATTAAATATTCTTAGAGGTCAATGAGAAGAAAGAAACAATACATCAAAATCTCTGGAATAATCTGAAAGCAGTGTTAAGAGGAAAATTCATTACTTGGAGTGCATTTAGTAAAAGAATATAAAGGTGGGGTGATTCAAGATGGCAGGCTAGAAGAAGGCTGCATTCCTACTTGCTCCATGGATTCCTACTTGCTCGGGATTCAAACAGCAGGAATATGGCTCTCAACAAGATTTTATATTCATATCACATATAAGGGGCCCCCAGTCACCACTCCAGAACCAACTCTGCCAGGCTGGGCTCAGCCTGGCTGCAGGCAGCTACCACCCTGGAGCACAGGACCCCACAGCTGCTTCGGAGTCACCAACCTGGGTCTGCGCCAGCCACCAAGTGAGTGCGGGTCCCCAGAAGCGGCTTCAGAGCCACTGGCCAGGCTCTGGCACCAGCCAGCAAGCCATTCTGCAGCTTCCCTGATGGAGAGACCATCTTCAGCTGCCTGAGCCCTCAGAGCTGAGCTCAGGCCTTCCTGCGGGGGCGTGGCGCTGCTGCTCTTGGTGAGGTCTGGCCTGGAGCGGAGCTGGTTATTGGCTCCATCAGGGAGTTTGGGCCCTTTGGCGCCATTCTGCAGATTCTCTGGCGGAGAGAGACCATCTTCAGCTACCTGACCACTTGGAGCTGAGCTCGGGCCTTCCCACGGGGATGCGGTGCTGCTGCTCCTGCTGAGGTCTGGCCTGGAGTGGAGACAGTGCCAGCTCCGGCAGGGAGTTTGGGCCCTTCGGTGCCATTCTGCAGCTTCCCTGGCAGAGAGAGACCATCTTCAGATGCCTGAGCCCTCGGAGCTGAGCTCAGGCCTTCCGGCGGGGTCACAGTGCTGCATATCCTGGTTGCCTCTGCCCAGAAGCATTGATCATTCCCAACCTGGAGGTAGTGGGACAGCAGCTATCTTGGGTCACCGCTTGATCAAGCACCTCTCAAACACCTGGTGAGTTAC
>JAJEJO010005082.1:0-23341 GCA_020662805.1 Glaucomys volans | reverse complement strand
AAGTTTTCTAAGGAATCTCCACACTGCTTTCCAGAGTGGCTGCACCAACTTGCACTCCCACCAGCAATGTATGAGTGTACCCTTTTCCCCACATCCTCGACAACACCTGTTGTTGCCTGTATTCTTAATAATAGACATTCTAATTGGGGTAAGATGAAATATTAAGGTGGTTTTGATTTGTATTTCTCTTATAATGAGTGATGCTGAACATTTTTTTCATAGATCTTTTGAGGCTTGTAGATCTTCCTCTGTAAAGTGTCTGTTCATTTCCTTGGCCCATTTTTTGATTGGGTTATTAGTGTCTTGGTGTAAAGATTTTTGAGTACTTTGTAGATTCTGGAGATCAGTGCTCTATCTGAAGTGTGTGTGGCAATGATTTTCTCCCACTCTGAAGGCTCTCTCTTCACATTGCTTCCTTTGTTGAGAAAAAACTTTTTAGTATGACTATATCCCATTCATTGATTCTGCCTATCCAAGAGCATGGGAGACCTTTCCATTCTCTCAGACTTTTTAAAATTCTTTCTTGATTGTTCGGTAGTTCTCATTGTAGAGTTCTTTCACCTCTTTTGTTCGATTGATTCCCAAATATTTTAACCTTAACCCTAAACCTAATTCATAAACTTTAATTTTTTTAGTCTGTCTAATTGCTCTGGCTAGAGTTTCAAGGACAATGCTGAATGAAAGTGGAGAAAGAGGGCATTCCTGCCTTTCTCCAGTTCTCAGGGGGAATGCTTTCAATTTTTCTCCATTTAAAATTATGTTAGCTGTGGGCTAGGCATAGATAGCCTTTACAATGTTAAGGAACACTCCTACTATCCCTATTTTTTCTAGTGTTTTGAGCATGAATGGGTGCTATATTTTATCAAATGCTTTTTCTGCATCTGTTGAAATAATCATGTGGATCTTGACTTTAAGTCTGTTAATGTGGTGAATTACATTTATTGTTTTCTGGATATTGAACCAACCTTGCATCCCCAAATGAAACCCTCTTGATCATGGTGAACTACCTTCTTAATATGCTTTTGTATGTGATTTCCTAAAATTTTGTTAAGAATTTTTGCATCTATATGCATTAGGGATATTGGTCCAAAAATTTCTTTCTTTGATGTGTCCTTCTCTGGTTTTGGTATCAAGGTAATATTAGCTTCATAGAATGAGTTTGGAAGGGTTCCCTCCTCCTATATTTCATGAAATACTTTGAGGAGTATTGGAATGAGCTCTTCATTGAAGGTCTTGTAGAACTTGACTGTGAATCCATCTGGTCCTGGATTTTTCTTTGTTGGTAGACTTTTGATGACATCTTGAAATTGATCTATTTAAGTTGTGTATGTCCTCCAGATTCAGTTTGGGTGGCTCATAAGCCTCTAGGAACCTGCTGATGTCTTCCGTGTTTCCTAATTTATTGGAGTATAAGTTTTGAAAATAGCTTCTAATTATGTTCTGTATTTCATTAATGTCTCTTGTGATATTTCCTTTTTCATCACAAATTTTAGTAATTTGAGTTTTCTCTCTCCTTTTCTTCATTAGTGTGGCTAAAGTTTTATCATTTTATTTTTTCAAAGAACCAACTTTTTGTTTTGTCAATTTTTTTAATTGTTCCTTTTGTTTCAATTTCAATTTGTTTCCATTTCATTGATTTCCACTCTGAATTTAATTATTTCGTGTCTTCTACTACTTTTGGTGATGTACTGTTCTTCTTTTACTAGGGCTTTAATTTGTAATGTGAGCTCATTTATTTGTTTACTTTTCATTCTTTTATTGAATGTGCTCCATGCAATGAATTTTCCTCTTAGCACTGCTTTCATAGTATCACAGAGATTTTGATATGCTTTGTCATTGTTCTAGTTGATCTCTAATATTTTTCTTATTTCCCCCTGATGTCTTCTGTTATCTATACATCATTCAACAGCATATAATTTAATCTCCAGGTGTTTGAGTAGTTTCTGTTTTTTGCTTTATCATTGATTTCTAATTTCATTCTATTATGGTCTGATAGAATACAAGGTAGTATCTCTATCTTTTTATATTTGGTAAGTGTAGCTGTCTGGCATAACATATGGTCTATTTTAGAGAAGGAGCCATGAGCTGCTGAGAAGAAAGTGTATTCGCTTTTTGATGGATGGAATATTCTATATATGTCTGTTAAGTCTAAAGTAGCAATTATGTTACTGAGCTCTATAGTTTCTTTGTTCAGTTTTTGCTTGGAAGTTCTGTCCAATGGTGAGAGGACTGTGTTAAAGTCACCCAGTATGATTGTTTTGTGGTCTCTTTGGTTCCTGGAGTTGAGAAAGATTTGATTGACATACATGGATGCGCTGTTGTTTGGTGCACAATTATTTATGATTGTTATGTCTTGCTGATTTACGCATCCTGTAAGGAGAATGAAATGTCCTTCACTTTCCAATCTAAATTTGGCTTGAAGTGCACTTTATTCAATATGAAGATGGAAACTCCTGTTTTGTTTTGTTTTTTACTGAGTCCATGTGTGTGGTATGTTTTCCCCATCCTTTTACCTTTAGTCTTTGGGTATTTTTTCTATGAGATGCTTCTCTTGGAGGTAGAATATTGTTGGGTCTTTCTTTTTAATCTGCCAGTCTTTGACTTTTGATTGATGAGTTCAGGCCATTAACATTCAAGGTTATTATTGGGATATCATTTGTATTCCCAATCATTATGGCTTATTTTTGGTTTTCAACTTGACTTGGTTTCTCCTTTACTTGACCATTCCTTTAGGGTAGTTCCTCCCTATAGTGGTTTACATTGTTGTTGTTCATTTCTTCCTCATGGAATATTTTGCTGAGAATGTTCTGTAGTGCTGGCTTTCTATTTGTAATTTCTTTTAGATTTTGTTTATAATGGAAGGATTTTATTTCATCTACAAATCTGAAGGTGAGCTTTGGGTATAAGATTCTTGGTTGGCATCCATTTTCTTTCATTCCAGGCCCTTCTTGCTTTTAGTGTCTGTGTTGAGAAATCTGTTGATAACCATATTTTTCCCCCTGGATGTAATCTGATTTTTTCTCTCATAGCCTTTAAAATTCTATCTTTATTTTGTATGTTAGGTGCTTTCATTATAATATGCCTTGGTGTTGACCTGGTGTTGTAGTTTTGTACATCTTGTGACCTGTAAGCCTCTTATATTTGATTTTCCATTTCATTCTTCAGATGTGGGAAAATTTCTGACATTGTTTCATTGAATAGATTTTTCATTCCTTTGATTTGTATCTCTGTGCCTTCCTCAATCCCAATAATTCCTAAATTTGGTCTTTTCATGATATCCCATAATTCTTGTGTGCTGTGTTCATGAATTCTTACCATTTTCTCTGTTTGGTCAACTTTGTTTTCATGATTATGTATTTTGTCTTCAATGTCTGATGTTCTATCCTCCAGGTGATCTAGCCTACTGCTTATGCTGTCTATTCAGTTTTTAATTTGATCTATTGTTTCCTTCATTTCAAAGATTCCTGTTTGGTTTGTTTTCAACATCTCTATCTCTTTATTGAAATGATCTTCTGCTTTCCGCATCTGTTTTTTAAACTGTTGATTGGTGGAATCATTCATTTCCTGCATTTCTTCTCTCATCTCATTGTTTGCTTCTCTGATCATTTTAATTATGTACATTCTGAACTCCCTTTCTAACATGTCTTCTACCATGTTATCACTGGATTCTGTCGATGAATTTTCTAGGTTTGTTTGAGACACTTTCTTCCCCCATCTTCTCATGATGTTCATGTATCTTCCCTTCTATCCATGAGAATCTGAGGTATAGCAGCTTCACCTCTTAAAACAAGTGGCATCCCTGCATGTTTCCAATTTTGCACCTCCTAGTCTTCATTAGCAGTAGACTGCAGGCTAGGGTCAGGCTGGAGTAAGACTTGGCCTCTGGGCTCAGCCTTCCAGTGTGGGAGCCTCAAGTGTGCAATCTGTGCTCACTTCCCCCACACTGAAGACTCCCACTTCTACACTGTGCCTGCTGCCCCCTCACAGGTCTCACGGGAGCACTCCAGGCCTCTGTCCTGCATGGGGAACTCTCACCCCTCTTTGCTGGGCTGAGCCTGATGTCTGTCTCTGTGTCCACTTCCCAGGACCTGGAGTTTTCATGGTAATTGGCTGAGCTGAACGCAGGCCTTTGGGCTGGGTCCCTGGGGAGAGGATGACCCAAGTGTCCTCTCCTCAGTGCCCATTTCCCATGTTGAGGACTCTCACCTTTGGGCTGTGCCAGTGGCCCCCGTGGAAAACCCACGAGAGCACTCTGGACCGACATCCCAAGTGGGGAACTCTCAGCCATCTGCGTGCTGGGCTGCACCTCATCTCTGTTCCTGGGTCTGCCTCCCTGGACCTCAGGAAGTGTTTTGTTAGATGTAGAGATAACTCTTCCAATCTGCTGAGAGGAATATAGATTTACACATTCATTGTGAGGAACAGCATGATTTCCCAAAAGTCTTGAAATAGAACTGCCCTATGATCCAGCACACTCACTACAGGGTACATACACAGAGAGTGTGAGATCCTTATGCCCAAGAGACATCAGTCCTCCCATGTCCACTGCAGCATAATGTGCAATTCCCAGGATCCACCTGAGTGTGTCTCAACAGATGAATGCATGATGAAAATGCACATTCATTATACACATGGGAAGTAGGATGCAGCAAATCCTCCACAGAAGAACGAAATGCTGTCACTCTTTGACAACAATGAAAAACGAAGGGGAGACTGTGTTCAGTGAAATAGCCAAGGATGAGAAACACAAATACCCTAACCTCACTCATCAAGGGATAAAAAATTCAAATTTATAAGCAGAGTCAAATTGTGGGGATCAGAGTCTGAGCAGCAGGGAGACTGGGGAAATATGGGTCAAAGGAAACACACTTTCATTTATTCAGGAGATCTGAACATGTTCAGAAGATCTGCGAGCATATTCAATCCAACTAGTGAAAAATATTTTATACTTAAAACCTCCTGAGAGTATATTGAAGAGTGTGTGCTGTAAATAATCAGTATGGGAGGAAATGCTTATGTTAAATAGCTTGACATAGTCATTCCTAGGCACATAGATATAATCTCAAAACATCTTCTGTAAAAGAATATATATACCATTTATGCTTGTCAACAACAATTTAAAATAAAAATGAATAAATAAGAAAATGCTATCACAAAAGTTTTCCATAAATAATGGCATCAGAAGGACATGACCAAAGGAGGTGAGTGCTGTGTGGAGAGCAGGGCTTTGAGGCTGTGTCACATGAAGCCAGGCAACAAGGAGACTTGGGCAGGAATTCTTAAGTGGCAGGGCTCAGAGCACCAGGCTCAGGGGTCACTAGTTTCAGTCCTGTGAAGTGTTCAAGGTCAACTTCCCATCTTGCCCTCAGGGCAGCTTATGCCCTGTCAATCATGAAGCCCCTTATTCTGGGAGGATACTGAGGCCAGATGGTGTTTTTAGACATGGTGGTCAAGGCCTGCTGGGAGTTGCACAGGAAGTCTTCACTGACTGACCTCAGCCTTCACCTTCTTCCTAAACCATCATGTACAAGTGTACACCCAGGTGTTTTTTATTATTATTTTAAATTTTATTAGCTCTAATTAGTTGTACATGATAGTAGAATGCATTTATACATTTTGATAGATCATACATGAATAGATGTGACCTCTCATTTTTGTGATTATACATATTGCAGGATCACATCAGCCCTGCAGTCATACATGTACATGTTTTAATAAAGTCTGTTTCACTCCACTGGGTGTTTGGTTCATTTCAACACCAGCTCATTCAAACCTGCTGAATTCTTCAGAACAAGCATCTTGCACAACTACCCCTGGCCCCTGAGGTCATAGGTTTACAGGGCCCACTGTCTCAGGACATGCTGGTCCCCAATGCCTTGATGGAACATGGTGAAATAATAGGCCCCACAGGAGGAGTCCCAAGCATGTTTTTCAAAGTGCTTTTCACCAAGTTGCATGGTGACAGGTGCAGGACCTCAGGGCACAGGTGCCCAGAGCTCCAGGATAGACTGTAGGGAAGCAGAGAAAAGACAGGGACACCAGAGCTGCTCTGACCACAGCACATTAAGTGTGAGGCCTTGGCACCATGTTGATCTGAAAAATACACCTTTGCTCCCAGCTATGCCTGAGTCTGGCCAGATGCTCCTGCATGTGCTCTCCTAGCTGGAGGGCATGGAGTGAGAGGGGATTTTTTGTGCCCTACTCAGGGTGCCCTGCAGAGGCTGAGACTATCCACAAGATCAGCTCCAGCTTTTCATCCCACACTGTTCACAGGGCTTTTTTCTCTGGGCAGAGCCAGGCATGTTGTTCTTCCTTATCTTCATGCTTCTGCAGCCTGTACATACTTCATGGATGGACATTAAGAATTGCTTAGAGTACTTCAGGCGGACTGTCAACAGAGATGGAGACCTGGTCCTCAGTGGGATTTCCCCCCTTTACTACATAAACCAGGATTCAGAGGTATCCCGAATATCCTTTGTACTACAATCAAACATGGACATGAAAGGTACTCGGTGAGTTCTAGGCTATGTGTGTGTGTTAGGTACGTTTATGATTGTGATAGCACATCTGTCTGTAACTCTGTGCTTCCAGGTGTTTCTTCTCCTTGGGAGTTGTGAAAACTGTGCACAGCAATGCCAGAAATGCAGGACAGAGAGCTCTGAGGTCCTCCCTTCATTCTTTAACTTCTCCTTTAATGTGTTATTGCTATACAGTAATTCTGAGGTTCATTATGAAAAATTTACAAAGGTGCAAAACAGCGTTTTCTGTTCATGTTTTCATCTCTCCAACCTTTCAATAAATAATATTAATAATCAATTTTGAAATATTTAAACATAAATTTTCATATTTTCCCTTATTATGTCAATTGAAAGGAAGTTGTTGGGCAAAAAGGCACACTCACTCACAAAGCTGTGACCACATTCTACTAAGCACCTGCTGGCAAGCCAGCCCCTCTCCATCTCCCATCCCATGTGCAGCCTCCCCTAGTTCCTCCCTCCTCCCTCCAGCCCTGCTGAGCTCTCAGCTTCCCTGTGTCTCTGGGCATCTCTCTGCTCGGGGCCTTTGCTGTGCCTGGATCTGTGGCCTGTGTCATCTTCTGTGACTGCTCCTATAGGTCTGCAGCCTCCTCCAGGGTCATCCTGCAGCAGACCATCAAGGTGTGCTCTGTGTTTCTTGAAACATTTGAACACCTGGTTTCATCTGGCTCTGGAGGTACTTCTAGTTGCTCAGGACAAGATAGGAAGTGTTCTGTGTCCTTCAATTTTCTGCACAGTTTGTAGGATCAATATTACTCTTAAATTCCTCTGATTGGAAAATCCACTGATCAATTTTTTCCTGACTTGAGATGATGGAATAAATGTTTCTTGATTGTCAACTTTCTTATTTTTTGGCACTTTGTTAGATTTCATTAAATAACATATTATGTAGAGTGATTTGTTTATGTGTTCAAGTGGAATGAGAAAATGTGTCTTTGTCTTTCACATTTGTTTAAAAAAGTTTTAACAAGTACATAAAACATTGAAATAGTTTCTATTAATGGGTGGTGTGGAGTGTTTGTTACATGCTTAATTAATATATTATTATGATTTAATCAGAATTAACAAATATATGTTAATGTATTGATTGTGTCTTTATGGTAAACAGTGTCATAATATCTATAGTTTTAATTTCAATATACAATCCATTGCTCTCTATAGAGTGTCCCTCATTGCTTTGGAATATGGTTATTTGGTTTTCCATTGTACTGATTTTGTATTGTTTTGTTCTTTCTCTTGAGTTTCTATGTTCTTTCAGTATTCTGTATATCAGTTCCTTGTCAGATGAGAGCTTGAAAATATCTTCTGTATTCTTCAAGTTGACTCTTTACTGTTTTAGTTCTTTCTTTTTCTTAGTGGGAATTTTTAGTTTCATGCAGTCACATTTGTCTATTTTTGCTTTCTTTCCCATGTATCTGAAGTCTTGTCCAAAAGCACCCTTGCCCATTCTAATGTCCTGCAGCACTTCCTGAAGATTTCTTCTTGTCCTTTCATAATTTTCTATCTCGCATTTGAGTTTTAATGCATTTCAGGATGATGCTTGTACCTGGGAGAGAGGTAGTCTTGCTTCCCCAGCACCCTTTATTGAAATGGCAACCCTTTCCCCAGCCAGTGCCCTTCACAACTTTGCCAAGTTCAACTGACTTCAGATAAGTGGATTAATTCCTGGCTCTCCATCCTGTTCTGTTGGTCTGTGTGTCTACTTTTATAAACTACCCTAGTGTCTCATGCCTAAAGCTTTGTAGTGTATTTTGAAGTCAGGCAGTATGACATCTCTCACTTTATGGTATTTCCCCAAATTTCTTTGGCCAGTTTGGGGATTTCTGTGATTCAATGGGAATTTCAGGATTATTATAAGGAAACATCATCGGTAATATGATGAAGATTTCTTTGGGTAGTGGGGACCAGTTAGCAATGTTGATTCTGCCTATCTGGAAACACATCTTTCCTTTCCATATCTTTCTGTCCTCTTTGATTCCTTTCAACAGTGTTCTACAATCTCGATTACAGAGATTTTTCACATATTTGCTTAAATATATCCCTAGGAATTTGTTGTACCTATTATATATCAGAGAGCTTTATTCATCTCAGTGTAAGATAGTTTATTGTTAATGTAAAAGTACTACTTGTTTGTGCATATCAACTTTGAATTCTCCAACTTTGCTGCATATTATTATTTGTTGTGAGAAAATTTGTTGTAATTTTGGGGTTTCCTACATATATGAATATACCTTCTACAAACAGTGGTGTTTTGACTTCCTCCTTTGCAAATAGGATGCACTGTACATCTTCCCTTGATTGACTGCTCTGCTAGGCCTTCCAGTATGTTTGTGAATGAAAGGGATGGGAGGAGGCATCCTTCTTTTCTTCTAGACCCTGGAGAGTAGGTTTAAGTCTTTCCCATTCAGTGTGAGGGTGGCTGCTGACTTAGTAAAAGGTCTTCATCATATTGATATGAATTCCTTCCAGACCTTATGGTCCAGTGTCTCTTATCCTACACAGAGGTACGATTTTGTGCACTGCTTGATTTGAATCTGCTGAGATGGCTCCCTTGTCCCATGGTGTAGTTATAGCTTCTGCATATTATTTGGATTCCATTTTCATGCAATTTCTTGCCCTGTCCCTTCACTTCTAGCCTCTATGTTCCTGAGAGTCCTTGATGCCCTTTGTTCTGCAGTGTTGCCTGGGAAACAAAGGATCAGTTATTTTCTTCTAGTCTTCATTAGATTGTAACACAGGGTTCTGTGAGCACTGGAGGATGCTTGTCTCTTACACAGAAAGAAGGAAGTACGCAGACATTGGAGAGTGCAAACTCAGTAACAGATTTATCAGTAGCAAACACAGAAGTTCCTACACCTTGGTAGGGTCCAAACATGGGTACCATCAGTGGCTCTTTGTTTACGACTTTTGATATGATTGGATGGTGGGGAACTAACCCTTCATTGGAAAGTCTTTCTCACTTGTTCTTGTTCTCTGCTCAGTTGAAAGTGTACAATTTAGATTTCTAATTCCTGTGATGGGATGGTTGGATGTCTTTGCTTACCTGGGTTTATCCTGTACATGTTCCTTAAAACAAAAGAATTGCTTTTGTTCAAACAACTCTCTGGGGTTGGGCAATGTTATCATAGCCTAGGAAATACCATGACCATTGTGGCCGTGTCTTCCTGGGGCATCAACTGAATGTGGTGCCCAGAATGAGTGGGGCCTTCTAGTCATGCAACCAGAAACAAGCAAGAAAGTCAGCTTTAGCCAGGAGATTTAATCTGTGGTGGTGGGATCCCATTCTCTGAGGTCCCCATTTCTATCTACCTATAGGAATTCTATCTCCTGCTTCAATAAGACTTTGTGCCTGTCTTCCCATAAGTCCTTAGCAAGCTGCTTATAGTCTGGGTCTGAGGTCCAATCCACTCTTTCAACACTGGACCAGGTTTGTCTGGAGTGGAGTGGGGTGTGCTCTTGTTAATGAGCAGGGGCCTTTCATGAAACTGAGGAAGCACAAGACCAACTTCACCCCATGTTCTTGCAACCAGGTGAGAAGATTTCAGAAATGTCACTCAGCATTACAAGCATGAGTTTATGAAAAGTGACAGGAAAGGGGGAGGGGGCACTCACAAGGAAGAGAACTTGTCCTCTCAGAGAGGACGTATGCCCTGCTTACCCTCCATCGTATTGCTAGTCTTAGGGAAGTTTCCAGAATCCCACCCAAGTCCACCTTCAGCCTTTTGACTGACAGTATGGGAGTTGCATTAACTGTGACCAAGAGAGTGACCTATGGTGCTCAGAGGTGGAGATTTAAGGGAATTGAGTTCACCTGTTTCTATGTCAGTTTCCCTTCCCTCTTAATGATTTCGTTATTAAGGTCCCCTAGGTGGCATTCATTTAATGCCCCATAAATTAATTCCTTACCCTTTGAATAGTCCCATTCAATTTGCTTTGTGAGGGTATTGAGGTTATGGCTCTCAGGATGATGGGTGTGTGACAAAGTTTCCATGACTAGGGAGCATCTGGGCCACCTGGTAGGGTGTTACATTATCTTAATATGGTAGTTTTCTAAGGGGATGTGACTTTGCCTTAGGATGTTTTAACATCTCCCAGGGCCTTGCCACAAGACAAGGCTCCTGTGATTTCCAGTAGCCCTACACTGTCCTTACCTCTGGCAACTCTTGGCTGAGGGGCTGCCTCACACTGTTGCTATCTCAGTACTTGAGGGCAATGCAGGACTGGGTGTGTCTCTGACCTACATTTGCTGTATTGCTCTGAATAGCCTAGGAGAGCAACGAGGATGTGAGTTCATTCCTTTAAGTCTTGCCCTGGGACTAGGGTAGGTACAGGTGCCTCATCAAGGGTTTGGTTGGGAGCAGAAACTTGAGAAGGGTCCAGACTCTAATACTGTTCATGCCTGTGGCCACCAACTCCACAGAGCCATGTCACATCCAGAGCCCACAGTCCAGCACAAGAAAGGGCAGGACCATATCCACACTGCTGTGGGTTACCTACTATTTAGGTCATCTTGTGGCCCAAGGCTCTCCAACAAACCTCGAGGGAGGCTGGCCAGAATGGCAGCACCAGGTATTGAAGCTATGTGTGTCCCCAGTCCCTGGATGTTCCACAAGCTCCATCTGCAGGGAGGCCTGTGCATGCAGACCTTTAGGATCTGTAGTGTTAGGTAGCACCAGCTTCTACTAAGTTGGAAGGATAAATGGTGTGCTTACTACCCTGGGCTTCCACCAGTGATGAGGTTTACTCAATGCTGTGGTGCCCAAGGTAGAGGTTGTGTTTGTAATAGCAGTATGATGGCCACCTAGGCCGATGCTCTGCTTGGTCACACCTAAGTCTCATAGTACAGGACCTGCACTGTCTCTGGGGAGCACACAGGCCCATGCTGAACCTGGGAGTGTGAAAACATGCATCTGTTCCACTGTGGCACAGGTAACTTACAGTTGCCTGGCAACTCCAGAAACTCTGTCTGCAAGCCTTGGCCTGGATATGTCTCTCCTTCCTGACTTTGGGAGAGAGGTGGTAGAGACATTCCTTTTACTAAGCTTGGTCCCAAAGACTCTCCCAGGCAGAGGGACCCACAAGGTCTAGATGGGATGTGTGCACCAAAACTACCTTAGAATTGACAATGATGCAGGTCAAAACTCAGGTCTGCATCACATGGATCTTGGTCTTTCTCTGATGGAAGGGAAAGTCTGGAGTCCTGTGTGAGGTCTGGCCTCTGCGTAGGCTTTCTCTTCTGGCTGGGGCTGGGTCTTTCCAGGCAGGCTCTACATGAGCACCAAGGCCAAGTCCTGAGCTGTTTTCCATGAGCTGTTCCTATTTCATAGAGTCTTGCTCCCCAAACTGTGCCCTGAATTTCAGAAGGGGTGGTGCGGGCGGGCAGCCACCTGGATCAAGATGTTCTGTCAGCTTGGGGCCTGGGCATTTGTCATTGGCCAGGGGATGTTGGATTTTGGACCCCAACCTGTGAACTGAGTTTGGGGAAGGGTTGTGGGGGCAGGCATCCACTTGGATCATGCAGTTTCAGAAGGTCCCCAACCTGACCTTGGGTTTCCAGGTCTACAATGCCTTTTCCAGTGACCAGTTCACCTTGTGGAGCACTCTGTTTTGGCTGTCTGGAGAAGTGGAGCTTCTCCCTAATTACAACTGCCAGACACAGAGCAAGTCTGCTGTCATCACTGCAGGAATGACATCAGCATTCTCAGCTGAGATTGGAACACATCTGGAGTTCTACAAGACTCCACAGGTAGGTGGGCTGTGAATTCTATTGAGAAATTTGGGTCTCTCTTAATGAGATTCCCTCACAATTAATCAAAGGTAAATTCAACACACCCCAGGCAAACATATATGTTGCAAGACATCCCTGTTTATTCCATCCTTTATTCCCACTGCTTGAGATGAAAACCTCTTGAGGGTCTTGCACATAATATTTCATGGGAATTCATATGTCTTCCTGAAGGATGTGGGGCTGGAAATCATGCTTTTCCTGTGCTCAGAATGAGGGGATGGGCCAATGTCTACAGTTCTCTTTCCCTTTTCTCCTCAGTACTCCACTCATGAGCCCTTTCCCTATAGCATTATGTCATGTTCTCCACAAGAGAGCAGACTAATTTCAATTGCACTAAGACTCATGAAAATTGTCTTTGCTCTTTAGGTCACATGGACCTTTTGATCCCACACTAAGTGATAAAGACCAGTTTCCATCACTTTATCAGATGGCCCCAAATGACAGGTCTCTGGTCCATGGAATGGTCTCCTTATTGCTGCACTTTGGCTGGACATGGGTGGCACTCTTCATATCTGATGATTTGAAAGGAGAACCATTCCTGAGGGATCTGAAAACAAAGATGGTAAAGAATGGTATCTGTGTGGCCTTAACAGAAAAGCTCCCTGCCACTAAGAAAATGTATAGACTAGATGACGTCAGCTTCATGAGTAGGATCATAGTCTCCTCTGCAAATGTGCACATACTGCATGGTGAAGCAGTGAGCCTCATCACTGTGGACATTTCAGCAGAATTCTTTTTAACCATGGGGAAGGTGTGGATAATGGCTGCAAAGAAGGATGTCATTATGTATGAGATGAACCACATGCTGCTCTCTTTTCATGGAAGTTTCTCATTCTCACATCACAAGGGGGAGATCCCTGGTTTCCAACACTTTCTCCAGACTGTGAATCCTTCCCAGTACCCAGAAGACTTTTACTTCCCTAAATTGTGGTTGCATCTTTTCCATTGTTCACCTGCTGGGTCGCTATGTGGAAGAATTTGTAATTGCCATCCAAATACATCTTTTGAGTTTGCATCAGGAGTAATTGACATGTTGACCATGTCTGACTCAAGCTTCTTCATCTATAATGCTGTGTATGCCTTGGTCTATGTCCTCCATAAAATGCTTGTTGAGAGAATTGAAAGGAGATCTTTGGAAGACAAGCTTAGGCTACATCCCTGGCAGGTAAACCTCCTCTAGAAGCAGAAGAAGCATGGAGCACCTGATGGCATCTGCAGGTGTTTTATTGAGGTGCATCATGACAATGTTTTCATCTTAACTTTGACAGAAGGAAACAAAATTGAATATCAATTCTTTCACACTATATATAGGAATATCTGTACTTATCACCTCTTCCAGGAGATTTCTACCAGTGGAAAATATTTCCTATTGTTTCATAAAATATTGTATGCCAAATATTTCTAAAGGTAGGATGAAATACTATAAATACCCAAATGCTTCATGATAAACCAGCTGTCAATTTATCAGTAATATGCATTTCCTTGGTGTGTACACAATGTCAGAAACATGGGCATGTTGGCCTCATCTGATGGCAGCCCTTTTATCTAAAGTCATGAATATATAATTCCTCAAGGACTCCAAGTGATATTGGGTTAAAAGAGAAATTTTTCTACATAATGTCCTGAAATGATTCAGGAATGAATCATTTTAAGGCATCACACTTAGAGAAAGCCTAAGAGCAGGGGCTGTGGATCCATTGAAGATGCTATGCCACTGAAGATGCCTATCAACTCAGGACAACTCCCTGGGTCATATATGGATTTTTCTGAATTTCCACCTGATATCTCTGAGTCCACAATCCATGCATGGAATACATTCATCAGCTCTTCTTCTCATATACAAGGTTAAATGCTCTAATGAAATTTGCTTAAGAAATCAACTAAATTTAACATGTACACAGTTAAACATGTCAAAGCTCATGTCCTCATGTGTAATTCAACATCTAATGTCTATTTTTTCTGACAGTAATAAACCAGTGTTTGATAGTCCAAATTGAACTTATTTAGAAAGACATTTAGAAATTTAACTGAGTTCACCAAGTCAGAGTCCACTAGTAATGTGTATTATTCAGAATGCTTCCACTCCATATAACTGAAGACTTGAACAGCAGTTGTTTAAAGAGTTAGCTATCTTCTCGTACACAGTGTCATGGACCCCAGAGATTTAAGGTTAGTACAGTCTTCTAAAAACTTCATGTGAATCTGGAGTTTTATTTTACTGTATTTTTAATTTATTTGTTCTAATTAGTTATACCAGACAGTGGAATGCATTTCCACATTTTGAGAGATCCTATGTAAATGGAGTATAATTTATCATTTTTCTGATTGTACATATTCTAACATCACATTACTTAGGCAGTCAAATGTGTACATGAGGTAATGATGACTGACTCTATTACCATTCTACTCAAATACCCCTTCCCCTCCCTTCACTCCCCTCTACGTAATATAAAGTAATTCTATTCTTCCCAAGCACCTGCCTATCTTGTTGTGAATTAGCATCCATACAAGAGAAAATATTCAGCATTTGTTTTTTTCAGTTTGGCTTATTTTGCTTAGCATAATATTCTTCCACCACTTCCATTTAACAGCATTCTTCTTTAAAACCGAATAATATTCCATCACATATATACCACATTGTCTTTATCCATTCATATTTTGAAGTACTTTGGTCATAGATTGCTACATGCTATTCACAAGACAATCACATTTACCAAAAAGTCTGAGACATAGAAGAAAACAACTCATATTATTTACTTTCTTAGCCTTTATTGTAGCATAATTGATATGTAAACAATGCCCATATTTAACATAAATATTTTCATGTTTTTTGACATGAATACATTCATGCTACCATCACCACCAACAAATCCATCCATGTTGTGAACATTTCAGTGAGCAAGGATTGATGCCTAAGAAGCCCTAAATGGATTTTATTTTTGTAGATTCAAGGAGTCCATGCCAAGGCCATGCTGGGAACATCATCCTTGAATTGTTCTGATAAGATCCTTCCACTCCAATATTGTTCATCACATGAGGTGGTGACCACCCAAACAGGACTGAACCACTAACAGCAACAATTCCAGAGTGAGGAGGAGGTGAAAGAGAAGTACTGAATGGTATAGGTGATTTCCATCTTTCATTTATATGAACCTTTCATGTCCAAATTCTGCCTCTCCTCCACCTTCATCCATTCCTGAAGAAAATCCAGTTTAAAAACAGTGTTGGGGACCACGTCTCCCTAGATGAGAAAAGCAACCAGATGGCCCAGTATGATATCCACAACACTGAATTTCCCTGCTGGGCTTGGGCTGCTGGTTAAAGTAGGAGAGTTTGACTCTAAGAGTCCACTTGGTCAAAAATTGGCCATCAGTGAAGAGATGATAGAATGACCCATTGGATTCACAGAGGTATGGTCCCATTTCGGTATTGCTTATGTGGGAGGGATCTGAATGGGCTCTTGAGATGAGCCTAACTGTGACCCTTTAAGCCAGCACTAGTCACCCTTCCCATCTTCACTGGAACTATGCAGTCTTGCTTTTGTATATTTTAAGCTGAAGTCTACACCAAGAGCAAGTTCACAGAAGCCATCATTTTAGTTTGTATCTATTAGTTAAAGTGGCAATTGAGAGAATGAAATTAGCACAGATAATCAATGGAGATAAAGAGATAATGGAAACAAATACAAAATATGTTCCTCCACACATCCTGAAGTCTTTTATTAAATATGGTCCAGAAATTTATTATGCTTTCATGCCCTGTGAATATGGGTAAAATATGGGCCCACATCTTTGTAGAGACCATTCCCAACCTCCTTTGCCATTTTAGACCACTCAGTCTTCAGCCTTTTTTCTACTCAGTATCGCAATGAATTGGCATGACTTTTTATCACATTTTGAAATTGGAATAATTCCACACTGTGTGGAAATTTACATAACAATCATGATTCCACACATGAAGCATTGCTAATTGGGAGCAGTGATGCCCAGCTGTGCATGGTAGTGCATGTATGTTATTCCAGTTACTTGGGTAACAGAGGCAGGAGGGTTCCATCAAGTTAAAGGTGATCTGCAACTCTTCTAACTTAAAGAATTGACTTTGGATTTTATCCCTTAGAGAAAGTGCCTAGAAAACATGAGACTCTAAGATCAAATCCCTATAGGACAAAATAAATGAATGAATGAAAGAAGTGAAGAAAAGAAGGAGAAGAAAGAAAGAAAGAAAGAAAGAAAGAAAGAAAGAAAGAAAGAAAGAAAGAAAGAAAGAAGTAAAGAAGGAAGAAAACAGGAAGGAAAGAAGGAGGAGAGGAAAGTAGGTAGGAAAGGTCAAACAAAAATGAAAGATCAAACAACAGTAAAAATATTGTCAGACATAGAAACTCCTAGAGTCATCACCAAATAGCAACTTTCATTCAGAGCTATGCAGGAAGAGGTTAAACATAAAGAGAGAAAATCCTGGGGAAGTGGCTGGTGATGCAGGAAAGAAAGTGATCAGGAAGCTTGAGAATATTGTGTAAAACAGTCAAGGTAGCAAAGTTAATCCAGGTCAAGAAGTTGAGGCCATGTTAACATGGTGAAAGCTGGTGGAAAATGAGCTGAAAACTTCCTACTCACACTAACATCTCTTAGGAGAGACGTTGAAAAACTTCAAAGCTGCTGACAATGTGCAGAATCATGATTTGTGCTTCTCTTTTCCCCTCAGACTCCTCGATCTGTGTGCAGCCAGAGCTGTGGTTCAGGATTCAAGAAAATCCTCCAGGAAGGAAGGCCTTCCTGCTGTTTTGTTTGTGTGTTTTGCCCAGAGGGACACATTTCCAATCAGACAGGTAGAAGATGTAGAAGGAGCCTCTGGTCACTCTGCCTCCTAACCATTTCCAGAGCAGAAGGAAACCAAGGCTGTGGGTCTCAACCTGGACCACAGAACACCCTGCTCTCCATCCTACCCTCACTCACTCTGTCACTCATTCCATTTTAGCACTGATGCTGCTACATTGTTAAGGGTCAGTTCTTGTCAGCTTTGCTCTTCCTGTTGTTCATCCCTGTGGTGCTCACTCCAGTGGCCCCTGATCTTGACCATCAGTGCTGGTAAGAGTGTTCCCCTGAGATTTCCCAGTGCACCAGGCAGAGTCTGCTCATGCATGGAAGAGATTAATACCCAGAGCTCCCTGGGGGTGCACTGAGGTCTTGAAACAAACCTCTCTGCATAGTGTGCAAATGATAGAGGAAATATTCTATTGCCTTTTGTACAATGTCATAAACACTACAGAGTACTATGTAAACAGCAGATATGGGAAGACATAAAGAATGGCAAATTGTGTAATCCCTCTCAAACATGAAATAAGTTCAAAGAGAAAGTCATAGAAACATAAACTATTTTTTTTTTATTGAACACAAATGGAGTACAGCTATTGTTTCACTGGTTGTACACAAAGTAGAGTCACACCATCTGTGCGTTCATGCATTTACACAGGGCAATGGTATCTGTCACACACTCTGTTATTAATTTTACCCCCCACCCGCCCCCACCCCTCCCTTCCCTCTATGCTAGCTATCTTTCCTCCATTCTTGCCATCTTTCCCCCCCCACATTATGCATCATCATTAATTTATCAAAGAGACCATTCGGCTTTTGGATTTATGGGATTGGCTGATCTCACTTAGCATAACAGTTTCCAACATCATCCATTTACCTACAAATGTCATAATTTTATTCTTCTTTATGGCTGAGTAATATTCCATTGTGTATATATACCACAGTTTATTTTGATAAGAGTAGTTCATGGAAAAGATTTCATTTTAATTGAGTGTATGTCAAAACAATTTCACAAAATATACATTTAGGACTAAATTAAGAAATCTTCCATAATTCAAAGTGTAAAGAAAAAAATATTCTAACTAATTGAACTCCCCCAGAAGTACTGTTCATTTCTGATCATCATTTGGTTTCTTTGGCTTCCATCATGTGGCAGAGTCAATAGATGCCTTCAGGTAAAAGTAAGCTAATAAAATCTCACTTTGAATTTTTTTATTTGAAATATGAAATAAGTGCATAAAATAAGAAAGAGAAATAAAGGCACACAGGCTCATTACCCATAATGCAACTTACACATGCTTGTGTATACTGAGCCCTGAGACTGACACCAGGAGCCTCATTCACTAAGGGAGAAGGATCATCTCAAGAGATACAGAAAGAACTCATGGAAGATATTTGTACAGATCATTGCCCAGTTGCATGAGTGCATACACCAATGAAAACCACGAAAATGAAGGCAACACCTGGGGAACTCCTGGCTAGTGCAATAAACAGAGTGGCATTAAACCAGAGACAAACCCATGGCTGAGGCTGTGTCCTCACTGGGATAGCAGGTGTAAGCCATGGCAGAGGGAGCACAGGGCACCCATGTAAGGTACCACAAATGCTATCCTTAAAGGAGAGTACCCAGCCATGCTGCCTGTTTTACATGAATGGAAATGTTTAAAGATCGGCCCTGTTCTTCACTAAACAGATTGGAGCAATGATTAATGTAAATTAATAATGCAACAGCAATACATATCCATTCAAAATCCCAAGCTTTTGAATTGACAAGAATAGTCACAGAAAAATGAAAATACACAATAAAAAATATTGATTTATCAGACATGGAGAAATACATTTTAATTCTTATTACTTCTTTTTAGTTATAAATAGCATCATAAATTATCATTTAACAGTCATAAATGCATGGGGTATGATTTATCTTATTCACTTACCAGTACTCCTGCTACCAGATATTAAACTATTTTTTTTTATTTTTATTGGTTCTCTTTAGTTAAACTAACTGCAGGATTCACTGTGATATAATCATAAACACATGGAATGTGTCACTCGAAAACACTACCAGCGCGGCCCCTTCCCTCCACTCTCCCTCTTCCTATATCCTTCCATTGACTCTACTGATCTTTCTGCTATTTATGTGTAGTTTCAAAATTACTGTCTAGATATCAAAGTACATTTAAAATAATCCAGAGATAATATTAATGGGAAACACAGACTGTGCCAAGAAAGCTACAGTTAATTTCCTGACCTGATCTGAGTAAGAGCAGCTTTCAGTTTGAGCCACCAGGCCAATGCTATAAGTGCAGCCATGCAGCTAACACAAGGAAGATTCTGGGCAGGTATTGAACAGGTGTATGAACGCAGGTCTGGGGGACAGTTTGCAGCCACAGGGTAAGTGACCTCAGACCCCAACTTCTGAACATGCCACTGGAGTGGACTTGTTTTCTCCACAGTTGAGAGCATTTTCCCCAAGTCAGGAATGTAGGAATTTCTCTACATACCTCAGGGTCATATCAGTGATTTGGAACTCACCATGAAATTGCAAAAATAAATGTGTTCTTCAATGTGTCAAAAATAAAGGATTCTAGAAATGAACCACTGCAGCTTTGATTGTTCCACAGAAGAAGACCAGTGTGTCCAATGCCCCCCAAACAAGAACATCAACAATGAGAGTAACCGCTGCCTCCCCAAGACTGTGACCTCATGGCCTTTGAGCATGCTCTGGGGATGACTCTGGGCTGCATGGCTCTCTCCTTCTCTGCTCTCACAGCTGCTGTTCTTGGGATCTTTGTGAGGCACAGAGACATTCCCGTAGTCAAGGCCAACAACCAAGCTCTCGGCTACATCCTGCTCATCTGCCTCACCTTCTGCTAACTCTGCTCTTTCCTCTTCATTGGCCATCCCAATAGAGCCACCTGCACCCTCCAGCCAATAGCATTTGGACTGGTTTTCACTGGGGCAGTTTCCACTGTCTTGGCCAAAACTGTCACTGTGATTCGGGCCTTCAAGGTCACTGCTCCAGGGAGAAGGATGAGGCAGTTGCTGCTTTTGGGGGCACCTAACTTAATCATTCCCAACTGCTCCCTCATTCAACTGACTCTCTGTGGAGTCTGGTTGGGGACCTCTCCTCCCTTTGTGGACAAAGACACACACTCTGAACATGGCCACATCATCATCATGTGCAACAAGGGTTCAGTAACTGCCTTCTACTGTGTCCTGGGATACCTGGGCTCTCTGGTCCTAGGAACCTTCACAGTGGCCTTTCTGGCCAGGAACCTGCCTGACACCTTCAATAAAGCCAAGTTCCTGACTTTCAGCATGTTTGTGTTCTGCAGCGTCTGGCTCACATTCCTCCCTGTGTACCACAGCACCAAGGGCAAGGTCATGGTGGCTGTGGAGGTCTTCTCCATCCTGGTCTCCAGTGCAGGGCTCCTGAGGTGATTCTTTGCCCCCAAGTGCTACATCATTCTCATAAGACCTGACAAGAACTCTCTGAAATTTTTAAAGTATGCAATATCTTCTAGGGGAGGTCAAACAAGGCAGCCAGTCTCAACTCCTTACTGCCTAGAATCACAGCAGAAGTGTGCAAATAGCAGACCTGATAGGGGATGTCAGGGGGATACACTAAAATACAGTCCTGGACAGTCTCAGAATGAGAGGAACTCTGAAACTCTAGTAACTAGAGGGGAAACCAAGCAAGAAGTCCTTAGGCCTGAAACCTGACCACAGTGGGTCAGGGCAGATGTATAACAGGTTGAGAAATAGAGAGAGGCTTTCCTCAGAAGATTTCTTCTCTGACAACAGGAGAACAAAAAGCCAGACCACATTAACCAAGGGCAGGAGCTCAAAGGCACGGAGGGCAAGAGAAGTGAACATGTTCACTCAAATTGCTGGTGCAAACTGTGCCTGCCAGCTATCTTGTAGAAGCCCCTCCTCAGCCTGCCTCCTGGCAGCAGTTGAATCTGTGGCACTTCTCCCCATCTATAGACAGTAGTAAGTATGTCCTATGGAATGCCTCGAAATAACCAGTCCCTGGATTCCCCTATAGAGAGATTGGTGCTAGTTGAAAGCTCAGAAACCCTTTTTCACCAATACTGAGGAGGGCAGAAGGGCAAAGCCAATCTGGGAACAAAACACTCTCAGGAACTGTGGCACCAGGAAAGCAGCAAGTGCCCCAGCTGTGGACCACAGCCAGAAGAAACACCCCAACACACACTGGTCCCCACAAAGGTTAGCATCACAGAGGTCACCAAAGGCAGGCAGACAGAGGCCTCTGACTGTCAACTGCACTGTTTCCCTGGTGTGGTTGGACTATGAAGACCTCTTGTGTCTCACCAAGGTTTCTTAAAAATCTCAATTTTGGTTTCTTTCTTAGGGAATACAATGATTTTTTTTACTTTGACATTTGTCGTAGAGTTATTGTGTTCTTTGGTGGCCTCATGTCACCTTGGTATTTATGTTTTGTGATCCTACATTAATATTGGTGCATCTGTGGATCATGGCCTCTACTGATTTTATATTATCACTTGTATAGTGACAGTCTTGCTCTTGGAGTTTTGACATGGGGTGTAAAGAGGGCTGACTTGGTGGAATTTGGTAATGAGTGGACACAGAACTGTAGACCCTATGTTGCTTCTCCAACTTATTCAACACTAACTGTGATGGTTCATCTGGACTTTGAAATTGATTGAATTAAGACATGCCTATGCCTTAATGTGTGGGTCACATGTGTGTGTCAATGAAAGTGTTTTGGGGCATCATGGGCATGTGGGATACCAAACTTAGGGCAAGTCCCACACTACACGTGGTCAGCATAATTCAATACATTAGAGGACAGGATAGAAGAAACAGTTGGAAGAACAAGGAAGTAGCAGAAGATACAAGATTGATTCTTCTTGAGCAGGAGTTTGGATTGCTGCTGTGAGTTCCTGAGGACATGACTCCAGCTCCTTCACTTATCCAATGTAGATTCAGACCTACATGTCTCCAGAGAGTTACCAGGCATTTGGTAATGGAATATGGCTGCACCATTAGTCCCACTTTCTCTGAGGATCCAACTTTGTGGACTGAGCAGCCATTAGTTCTTCCAGCTCTTTACCCTGCAGATGGAAATTACAGGTCTACCAAGCTTCTGGTCATGTAAGCTAATGTAATAAATGTCCATTCTGTAGTCATACCTACCTTTGTGTCCTCTTGGCTCTATTGCTCTAGAGAACCCAGACTAGTACCAATTTTTGTACCAGGAGAAGTGTTGCTGCTGTGACTAAATTGACTATGTGGTTCAGAATCTTTTAGAGCTGGCTTGCAAGGAGGAAATTTTGAATTGTTTAGACATTTAAACTGGAAAAATTTAGAATGTGGTTAGCAGAGCTTAATGGAAGATTCTGGTAGAAGTCTACTAGGATAGACTGATAGACAAGCACTCAGTAAAGACTGCACTCATGAGGTTTCAGAGAAGGAAGCCTTTTGGAAATTACACTAGAGGCCATTCATGTTCTTTGCTGAGAAACAAGTTATCTATAATTTGCCATGTCCTGGGATTCTCTGTAAAGCTGAATTTAAAGGAGTAGGCCTAATTAATCTGTCAAGGAAGCACAGGGAAAGACATGAATATTGATAGCAACATACAACCAAGTTTACTGTGAAATCAGGAATAGCAAGAAGAGCAGAAATCATGAATACTGGTTTGTACAGAAAACTGAGTGAAACTGGAGCTAAGAAAGTTATGGTTTTAAAGTCATTATAGCCACTGAAGAGATGCTAAGTAGGTTGCAGAGAGACAATAGGAAAGATTTCCTGAGGTCATCTCAGGAACTGGCAAGACAATACTCATCTCAGGATCAAAGGTGTAAAAGTAAAAATTCCTTTCAGAGAGACCACGAACCTACAAGGGGTTTACACAGGGGAACCTATGAAGTATTTTCACCATGCTCACAAGCCCAGGCAAACATAGGTTGCTGGAAACATGGTTCCAGGATGCTTGGATACTATTCCAGATTATAGTTGACCTTGGTGTCATCCACATGGTGTTGGTTATAGGAATGTAGAATGCTGGAGTTAGGGCACCATGGAGACTCCACCTAAGATTTCCAAGGGAGGCCTACAAGGCCAGGCAAAGTATAGGAGGCTTCCTCTACAGAATTCTTATGAGCATGTGATGCATGAAGATGTGAGAAGGAAACCAAAGCTGTCATGAGAACCCC
>JAJEJO010005081.1:0-13336 GCA_020662805.1 Glaucomys volans | reverse complement strand
TGGTACACAGGGAGGAAGGTGAGCCAGACACTGCAGAACACCAGCATGCTGAAGGTCAGGAACTTGGCTTCATTGAAGGAGTCAGGCAGGTTTCTGGCCAGGAAGGCCACTGTGAAGGTCCCAAGGGCCAGGGAGCCCAGGTATCCCAGGACACAGTAGAAGGCAGTGACTGAGCCCTTGTTACATGTGATGATGATGTGACCATGTTCAGAGTGTGTGTCTGTGTCCACAAAGGGAGGAAAGATCCCCACCCAGACTCCACAGAGAGTCAGTTGGATCAGGGAGCAGGTAGGAATGATGAAGTTAGGTACCCTTGACACCAGCGACTTTCTCACCTTTCTCCCTGGAGCAGTGACCTTGAAGGCCAGAATCACAGTGACAGTTTTGGCCAAGACAGTGGAAACTGCCACAGTGAACACCATTCCAAATGTGGTATGCTGGAGTTTGCAGGTGACTGTGTTGGGATGGCCAATGAAGAACAAGGAGCAGAGGAAGCAGAAGGTGAGGGAGATGAGCAGGATGTAGCTGAGAGCCCGGTTGTTGGCCTTGACTATGGGAGTGTCTCTGTGCCTCACAAAGACCCCAAGAACAGCAGCTGTGAGTGCAGAGAAGCAGAGAGCCATGCAGGTCAGAGCCATGCCCAAGGGATCTTCATAAGCCAGGAAGGTCATATCTCTTTGGAGACAGTGGGTTTTCTCTGTGTTGGCATACTGGTGATCTGGACACTTCACACATTGATCCATATCTGAGGAAGAAGGCAAATTATCCTTAGTCCAGGCTCAGTGATTCTCTTCTACCACAGCTCTCTCTACACCAGTCATTGGACTTTGTTAGACAAATTGTCCTCATTGGTTGCTTTAATCACCATGTCAATGAAGCTCTAAAGAGAATAACTGGATTTATACTGTTCATCTTTTTTTTTTTTTTTTTTGGTATTGGGGATTAAACCCAGGGACACTCCACCACTGAGCCACATCCCCAGCCCTATTTTTGTTTTATTTAGAGAGAGGGGTCTCACTGAGTTACTTAGGGCATTGCTAAGTTGCTGAGGCTGGCTTTGAACTCGGGGTCCTCCTGCCTCAGCCTCCCAAGAGCCAGGATTACAGGTGTGCGCCACCATGCCCGGCTTATACTGTTCATCTTTATGGAGCCTTAAACCCAGCTAATATTTCTTTTTCTGAGTTTTTGCCATAATTATGATGCCATCTATTTCAGTTCTCAGAACTCCATAAGACATCTCTCTATGTTCAACCTGTGTAAGCTATGGCCCGGGTTTATTCAGTCAATGACCATCAATTATGAGAAATTGTGCTCACATGTTTGACTACTTTACTAGGTTTCAGGGAAATAGAGATGGTCAATAATACTTGATAATTGGTAGGCTAATTTCTCCCACCCTAGGGTAAGTTGTGATTTTCATCACAAACATGAAACTTTTGCCTTCAGTTTCATTTTATCAGTCAATTTGGAGAGTACTGACATTATTCCATTAGTGAGTCCATCCATCGAGGACCAGGTTTCAAATCTCCACTCACCTCAGTTTTTTAAGTATTTTTCTGACTGCTTTTGTAATATTTTTTTCATAGAGTCTTTTAAAACCACCACTATATTTTAATCACCAGGTATTTTGCAGTTCAAGAAGTTGTGAATGTCAGCTTTTTAAAATTACATTTTTGAATGGCTTATGAGTGAAATGTTAAAATCAATAATTTTTAGTGCACTGATCTTGTGTCCAGTCACCATTTAACTCTATGGCTACTTAACTATTAACTGGATTTTATGCTCATACAATGCTATCATAGGAAAATAACATCTGACCTTTTTATCCTTTCCTGAGTTTCCTTCCATTTCTCACAGGCAGGATTGCCCTGGCCAGGATCCCAGCACAGTGTGTGGCAGAAGGTGTCATGGGGAGCAGGTCATCTTGTTCTTGCTTCAACCTCAGGTGCCACATATGGTGCTTCCTTTTGGATCCAGGAAACACCTCTTTTGAATGAAGGTGATTCCCACCTACTCCTAAGTCAGGAAAACCTGTTTCTGCTGTTATTTCTAAATCTTGATTGGTTTTCCATGCTCTTTACATGTCTGTCTGCAGTTTATGAGACTATTTTTTCTATTTTTACAGAAACTGGTATATGGAATTAAATTGCAAAGCCAAATTTGTTCACTTTACAGCCTCCTTATAATTATAATGTACAACTTGATTTTGAAAAGAACATGGGACTTTAACTGAAGAATGGGTTATTAAGTTGTTTTCTTGTAATATCATTCTCACATATGGGGACCAAAATTTAGTTATTCTAGCAAATGAATTGGATTGACCTCTTCTTCTTCTCTGAAGAAGTTTGCAAATGTAAACTTTATTACATTTGTGAAATTTTGCTAAATATGCATTAACATTTTTAATATGCCTAATTATTTTTGCTGTTTTTATTTGTCTCTTTGCATTGTGGTGTTGGGATTCTGACTCAGGGCCTTCCCCCAGCAAGTATTCACCATGGATCCAGCCCAGCCCCTGGGAAGTTTAATTCCTTCTTGGGACAGTCTGTTGACTTCAATGACCTTTGTGAGTTTTATGTATATTTTCAAACCTTTCAACATGAAACTTATCATACTATGCTTTTATGATGAAAATTTTCTGTATAGCCATGAAAATGACTTACTTTTAGAAATTTTACTCTTCTGTGTGGATTAATTTCATTAATGGTTTGTCATTTTAAAAGGAATTTACTGTACATTGCTTACCCTGTCTTTGGTTTCTAAATTTCTTCAATTTTGTCTGCATTTAGCTTGTTGCTCCTTTTCTCCCTCATGATTAGTGCTTCGTATATAGCTTTTCAGGCATTCTCATTGCAACAGACATAATAAATAACATACTTCTATTCACATGGATGGGTTATAAATTCCTCTCTAATGAGAGTTTTAGCTGTACCCCACAGTTTCATTAATAATATTTTCAATGGTGGACTCCTTACAGTCTTTCTCAAAACTTCCTCCTTAACATAGGGTGTATTGAGTGGTGTACTTCATTCTTTTGTAAAAAATCTACCTCTTTCTATTGTGTTTCTTTAGAAGGAAGTTTCCTATTGAACACTGATTCTCTGAATACTCTTCAGCAGTTTACACTCCAGACAAAGCAGTTAAAACATCCATGCTGTTTCTCACAAACTTTTTTTATAGTAGGTTTTGAACCCAGGGGAACTTACCACTGAGCCACACCCATAGTGCTTAAAGTTTTCATTTTGATGCAGGTCTTTCTAAGTTGTAGGGCTTGGTTAGGTTGCTGAGGATGGCTTTGCACCTGAGATCCTTTTGCTTTAGGCTCCTGAGCTACTGGAATTACAGTTGTGCACCTCCTCTCCTGCCTCTCTCAAAATTTAAATTCCTGACCTTTAAAAAGTTCTTTTTGTTTGTTTGTTGAAATTCCTTTTTATTTATTACAGCTTCATTTAATAATTTTTTTAGTTATATTCAACAGGATATGCTCTGACCTAATCACAAAAGCATGGAGTACTCCCCAGTTCAATACAATCCCCAGCACTTATCCCAGTATCTCCACCCCTCTCCTCCACTGATCCCTCTTAAATTCATTTACAGTTTACAGATTTTTAAAAATTGGTGTCTTGTGGATACACCTGATACTGGGACCCACTGTGTCACCTATATACATGCACATGTGGATATTTGGTCAGATTCAGCTCACTTTTCTTCCTTTCCCTGCCTTCCTCCTCCTCCTCAATCCCCTTTTCTGTCTGGCTTGCATGAAAAATGCATTTCTTAAGGCATAAGTGTGTGTGTACTGACACTGTTGGGTACATTTTTCTTTGTACGTGTCTTAGGAACATGGACATGATTATCCAATACGCTAAGGTGTCCAGAGAAGTATGTGAACTGAACACATTGCCTTCTGTACTGACAGACTCAATATATTTTTAAGCAAAAATTGAAATCCCTTATACAGTGATATTCAGCTACATATACACTACACAATGAAATTATGAAGAACCCTCCACAGAGCTGATTCTAGCCTTTTGTTACTATAAATCTGAGCTTTACCAAGGTGGTACACAATAATCTTCAATCTTCATTTTCTGTCACATGTCCCTGTCTGATTCCAACCCACATTCCCACATTCTCTGTGTTTCAGTCAGAAGAGAATTTTTTAATATCCATGAATATTACATGACTTATTAAAGTGTGATTTTTTTAAATTTCTACTAATCCTAAAAGAATATATTCCACTCTTACTCATCAGATACAATAATAATGCCTCTGTGAAGAACTCCATAATGCACTTCAAAAATCAGAGAATAGAGCTGATTTCATCTCCTAGGTCTCTGTGCAGGCCTTTGGCACTTCCTTGAATTCATGTCATTAAATCTTGTGGATCCCCCTCACCTGTGAATTAGTGATCAGGGAATGGAACCTACTCATTGAAGCTTTGAAAGCATGCTTTATGGTGAAGCTACATCTCCATGATAAACCAAACCCTCTCTGAACTCCTTCTGTGTTTCAAGAGAAGTTCTAGGCAGTGGGTAAGAAGGAGTGTGAAGGCTGTGTATCTGAAATTGGCCTAAACATACTTTCATAAAAAGCAAAGAAGATTGTGCATTAAATTCCGTGGTGGAGTTGAAGTTGACATTCCTGTGGGTTGGTGGAAGGGGGATTCTTGAAAAACAATGCCCACAGCATGTTTAGAATGATGTAGCCAAGTGTGTAATGCCTATAGAGTTGTGCTATTTCAAGGTGAAATACTATTGTGGATAACATTTAAATTCTTACCTAGAGGAAAGAAGAGGTCTATCTCTGAAGACTCTTCCAGATTCTTTCCCTTTGCTTGTGTGGACTGAGGAATATAATGGAGAATAGAGGAACCTCTCCACAAGGCATGTGCTTACCTGTTTCATTAGAAATCTCATTCTCTAGGCAGGGATGGCAATTGAAACAACAGGCAGCCTTTCCCTCCTGAGGGGATTTCCTAAATCCAGGACCACATCTCTCAGTGCAGACAGAATGAGGGGTCTGAGGAAAATAAGATTGGTGTTGAGAACTGCTTGAGTTTATTGGACTTGTCCTTCAGTAAGTAAAGAATTTCAGAGAGTGGGACCATTAATAATCACAACTTCTATATCCAAATGTCAAATGAATTAACTTGATATTGCTGTAGATATGATATCACATGTCCCCAAGACCTGGTGTTAAAGTCCAATGTTGTCATTGTTAGGTGGTGAAACCAATAAGTAGTGGCACCTAGTGGGAAGAAGTTGGGGCATAGCGTTGAAAGGATGTTGGGATTCTGGCCCAATCCAGTGTCTCTCTACTTAATGGCCATGATGAAGGTAGCAACTTCCTATGCCACACACTCTCACCATGATGTACTTCTCTAGCTACAGACCCGAAAGCAAGAGGTGAACTGACTACAAATGGAAGCACCCTGAGTTGAGTATAAAGAAACCCATTCCTTCAACCATCATCTAAGTTAGATTTTCTCAGGAAACTTGTCAGACTGTTGGAAACTGAGACAGTTGCCATGTGTGTTTCGTGACATGAAATACACAAATAGTTAGAATCATTTTGGAAAGTACATGGGTTCCTTGTCCTTTCTTCAGAGTCTGACCATGGACTGAACATCAAAACTGAGTGAAAGTAGGTCATTGCTCCTGTGTTAGTCAGGTTAGTGTCACTGTGAGCAAAACACTTGACAAGAACAACTTATTTTAGGAGAAGTTGAATTGGGTTCATTGTTTCAGAGGTTCAGTTCATGGCTGGATAACTCCATTGTTCTGGGTCTGAGATGTGGCAGAACATCATGATGGAAGGAGGGAGGGAGAGATAGAGAGAAAGAAAGCAGGATGAGCCAGAGACTATATTCCCAAAGACATGCCTTCAGTGACCGCCTTGCTCTAGCCACACCACACCTGCCAATGATTACCACCAAGTAATCCATTTTATAATAAATCTATATGATGGTTTAATTCATTGATTTGGTTATAGCTCTTATGATCAATCATTTCAACTCATGAGTTAACATAAGTGCTTTGGGGAACACTTCCTATCCAAATCCTAACACTTCCATATGTGCTGATTCTCAGGTGCCTTATACATTTTATGACATGAAATGTATGAATAGTTACAATCATGTTAGTAAGCAAATGGGTTCACTTATCACCCTCAGAGAATGTTTAGAAGAAAATTCCTTAAATGAAAATTGTTAAATATACATTGTTGGACCTTCACTGAGCAATCAGTGTCATACAATGCAGAACAAAGTCTTGTTTGTTCTTGTGTAGCTCAATGTATTATGATGAAGCCCAACCCACCTGTGTAAAGCCCATGCCCCACTCTATCAGGTCCTCATGTAAAAACAGTCGTTGGCCAGGTGGAGCATATGGGGAAAAGTTTCCCACTTTCACCTTATATCCAAGACCTTCTGGAAAATTCCAAAAGTTGTGAATGTCATACTCCTTTTCTAATTTCATTTTCTCATCCAAATTCACTTGTTCTCCAGCAGGATTTTCAAATTTTAGTTTCTTGAGAAAAGGGTGAAGCTAAAGAGACACAATGTTTAGTGAATAAGCATGTCCCAGAGTTAAGGCAGGAAGTGTGAATTGGATAAAGTCCCTCCCTGTCTTTAATCCCTGTTTTATTTCTTTATTTTGGTACTGGGGATTGAGTCCAGGGGCACCAAACCTCTGAGTCACATCCCCAGCCCTTTTGTATTTGATTTACACACATGGCCATGCAGAGTTGCACTGGGTTTGCTGAGTTGGTGACAGTCAAGTTCCTCCTGCCTCAAACACCCTAGACACTGGGTTTAGAGACATATACCACTGTGCCATGCTCATCCCTATTGTATAAAGCAATGATATCACAGTCATCTTACTGTTGAACAAATGATAACTCATAGACATTTAAAGAGTAATGTTTCTAGAATGATAATTTGAGAAAAAGTTGCCCAACTAATAATGTGTACGTAATCAGTGGATTTGGGAATCATGCAATTATTAATTGCCCATTAAAAGTTCCCTGTACCCAGTGAGCATTAGTCCGAGTCTGCATGATCAAGTGTTGAATTCCTCAGGAGGTATGAAATGTGTTCACTTATGTAAAGGTACCATCAGAGTCCTGAGCAGCATTTACACACTTCAACAGTGAATTCTCATCTTATTAAGAAACTTATGTGGAAAATCCGCATTTTCTTGTTGAACACATCAGCTGAACAGGAGTCATTTGTAACACAACCTGGATTTTGGTGTCGAATTCATTCCTTCCTTTTCACTGGAATCTTCCTCAAGGACTATATTTACCTCCTGCACAGGGAAAGAGGTACAATTTCCTTTGTGCTTTGGAGAATGGTTCCTAAACTATTTGTTTGCTCCCTTGTGGCTATCCCTTAAGAGTGTCACCTTGCAGTGTTGTGTGTCATGTGGAAGAAGGGGTATTACCTCCCAGGGGGAAAACAGGAGCCCTTCCCCATTGTCCATTTTCAGTGTGCCAACTTGGTGAAGAAGCATCTCCTGAAGGGTGTGGGCTACAGCATACACGGCATTGTATATGTTGTAACTATCTTCACTCATTGTCACGTCAAAAATGTAATCAGGCAGTGGTTCCAAAGAGACATTTTGTGGACAGTTTTCCAAAGTTTTACAGTATAGTTTAGAAGAGGAACAACCAAAACAGAATTCCCACACCCTAGCAAGGGAAATGTCTTCTGGGTATTTGGAAGGGTTAACAGTCATGATGAAATCTGTGAAGCCAGGAATGTCCCCATGGTGGTGTGAAAACATGAGAGTCCCATGGGATGAGTCTAACATGAAATGCTTCATCTTGCTGATGTCTTGCCATTGTGAGTTTGTGAACCAGACTTTCCATGTCATTAAAGTTTGCCCTACAGTAAATATTAAGTCTTCTAAAAAGTTAGTGTCACCATAAACAATAATCACATTTGCTGATGATTCAATAATAAAGTGAAGATTGAACTCAGTGCCCTCTGGGATCACTTTCACAAAGGCTGCACAGACTCCATTCTGCTCCATCTCCCGTTTCAAGTCTGAGAGAATCTGGATACCTTTCTCGTCTTCTGAGATGAGCAGCCCCACCCAGGTCCAGTGGAAATGAAGCAGCAACGAAACCATGCCAAGGGCCAGAGATGTGTCCCTGGGAGCCATCTGATAGAGAGAAGGAAACTGGCCAGGGTCACTCAGTGTATGATCAAAAGGCCCAAAGGTGAGCTGAAGGGAAAGGAACATTTGGAAGCAATATGAAGAAAAGGATTGTCACAGAGCACAGTCCCAGTTCTGAATGGGATATTTTATGAAGCAAAAAGGTGGAAGTGATACCAAGGAATTTTTTCCATCTCATCTTCAAAGCCATCTCTCATCCTGAGAGCTTTCTGGAAAATTAGTGACTAGCCTCAGATTTCCATCCCACTTCTTTGTCTCCCCCAGTTCCTCCAGTTCTCTATTCCAAAAAAAGAAAATGTGAATATTCCACCCAATCTCTGAGGACTTAGCCTTTGAAAATTATTGAAACAGTGTCTATTATTTATCCCTATCCAGACCTTCCAGATTGGCATAAGATGAGAATTGTTTAATCTCTCCCCTTCCCACCTACTCTTACCTGTGGAATTTTGTACAGTTCCAGGAGTGACCCAATCTGGGAAGATGTTTTCCGTGATGTTCCTATAAGTACTGCTACAGACTTGCTTTCTCTTCTACAGGTGTAATTAGGGATCAACTTTTCTAGCCCCAACAGCCAAAAGAAGAAACTGTCCAACATATTTGAATCATTGTCTGAAATATTATAGAGATCAAATCCCAGAGACATGTTGGGTAAAATATGGGGGTTCTGGTTGATTTCCATAATGGCAAAAACCAATGCCAGCACCAACTGGTAGTTCTTCCTATTAGACCTGCATAGAAGGGATAGGAATGCTTAGGGGATTACTCAGACATGGTTATCTTCCAATTCAATGGAATTGATTCTGAACTGAATGCCTGTGTGTCTTCACAATTAACATTTTGAGTCCCATGTCTAATGGAACTGAATTAGATCTGGGTTCTTATGGAGGTAATTAGTATTAGATGAAGCCATGAATTGGACCTCTGCTGAATGAAATCAGTGTCCTTAAACAGAGAGAGGGGGGACCTCATTTTAACTCTCTGCCATGCCTTTAGAGACCAAAAGAAGTACTTCCAAGATTTGTTAGTAGGCCTTTGCAAGACACAAGATATTCTGATGCCATGATGTGGGACTTGCTGTACTGTACGAGTGTGAAATGTGATGTATTTGTGGTCAGTGTTCCTGGAATAAGGTTATAGACCAGTTGATGCTGGTATACTGTCTTAATGCCGAACACCCACCACTTCAGTCTGTCTGGAAACAGTTGGTTCTTGCATGACAAGAATTTGTAGTGTGGGCATATCACAAGGCTTACCCTCCAAAGGGCCTTTACTAAGTTCCCCTCATATAGAGGAACATAACTATATTTACTAATAAAGGTGTAATTTTGAGGAAGATTGTGTTTTTCTAATGTGTCTTTAATTCTCAAACCAAAATGCCCATTCATATTAATACATTATTTAATACCTCATAAAACCTCAGATTATTACTTTAACATGGAGATAGTCATGGAGGAACATAATGACAATAGAAGCTTATAAACCCAATAAAGAGCCAGGATACCTGTGGGTTGAGAACAACCCAGCAGACAATACTTGTCATGAAGTCACCTGCATGTCTGCTCCATCAGAACCTCAGAGTTTAACAGTTTCAACAGCCAAAAAAATGAGGATGAATAGTCTAACATAAGTGAAGCATGAATCATGATAGGATAGGAATATTTGGGAAAAGCATGAATGATTGGAGTATCTGTAATTGTTTTATAATTTGCTGGTGGGATTGCAAATTGCTGTATTCACTCTGGAAAGCAGTAAGGAGATTCCTTAGAACACTTGAAATGTAACCACCATTTGACCAAGCTATCCCACTCCTTGGCTTATACCCAAAGAATTTAAACTAAGCATTCAACAGTGATTCAGTCACATAAGTGTTTATAGCAGCTCAATAACTAGGTTGTTGAACCCTACTAGATGCCCTTCAATAGATGAATGGGTAAAGAAACACACACACACACACACACACACACACACACACACACACACAAAACCGAATATTATTCAGCCATAAAGAACAATTAAATTATGGCACTTGCCAGTGAATGTGTATAGTTGGAGAATACCATGTAAGTGAGAGAAGCCAATCCCCCAAAAATGAAAGCCAAATTCTTTCTCTGAAAACTTGATGATGATACATATTGCAGGTGGGATGGTAAGGGAAGAATGGAGTAATGTTGGATTGTTTAGAGGAAATGAGGGGTGGGGAGTGAGCAGGGGTTAAGAGAAAAAAGAATATTATGCAGTTGGATTTGTAACAATGTTAAAAGATTAACATCCTTTTCCATTAAAATGTGAAAATATTGTCAATATTATTAACCATAGCAGTTCATATTACAAATTTCCCCCCCTTAGTGTAAACATGCATACAAATACTCTTCCAGACCATTTGACTCTCCACCTCTCCTCCTCTTGTGTCTCTCCCTTTCTTGTTCTGACTGTTTTCTCTCTTTTCTTTCCCTTCTTTTTGTTGATTTGTTGAGGTAAATTATCTTGAAATAATACATAAGTTAAGAAATACAATTTCCTTAATGTCTTAAACATTTATGCCTTTATGAATGCCCCATCTGATTCCTAATAATGCACAGTATACTTAACAAATTTATCTGATACTAACAACTGTGCTGGATTTGTATTGATTGGTGTTTGGTTAGTGTATGGTTGTATTTTCACTCATATTTTGTACACTGTTTTCATTTTAATTTGACTCAATATTTTTACATGATCATTGGGCTCAGTGTGACATTTCAATATGTGTATACACTGTGAAATCACTTTTTTTCACTTTATAATAAAATTCATTCTAAGTAGACTGAGATGGCATCTTGTTGAGGGTTTCACTTGCATTTCTATGATTGATGATGTTGAAAATCTTTGTCAGATGCATGCTGGACATTTGTATAACCTCCTTTGAGAAGCATTCTTTCTGGTCACTTCCTCATTTTTGGGGCCCAAATTTCCCCACATCTTGGAAAAGACATGGGAATCCAGGTACAGGAGTCATTTAGAGCTCACGAAACCACTATCAGCAACGACCCGTTCCACACATATGACAGTTCAATTTCCTAAAGCATAGGCATAAAAAGAATATTGAAAGGTGGAAAAAAGAAACTTTAAATAGCCTTTAGAGGCAAAATCATTGAAAAAATAATAGATTTCAGCAGAAACGTTCCAGTCCAGGAGGGAATGGAATGGTGTATTCATGTCCCAAATGAAAATCTCACCAACCTACATTACTGTCCCCAGAAAAGGCATCCCTCACAATTGTGTTAGAATTGAAGACTTCCAGAACAGAACAGAACAGAACAGAAACAGAAAATGAGAAAATTCATGACCACAGAACAAGCATTATGACAGTTAGGTAATGTAATCATCACTCAGAGAAGGAAGAAAGGAACCAATTGTGAAAACATAACAAAGAAGATTCTCACTGGGATGATATGTTAGTGAATGAGAATTGGGAAAGAATCCAGCATCAACAATACAGAAAAGCATAAAATCTCTAAAATAAATGAGAGTGCTCACTTCGGCAGCACATATACTAAAATTGGAACGACACAGAGAAGATTAGCATGGCCCCTGCGCAAGGATGACACGCAAATTCATGAAGCGTTCCATATTTTTACAAAATATTTAATCTTGAAAACAAAGCCGAACAAACAGAGAAGATGGTTAGGAATCATAAACGAAACCTCCAAGAAATATGGGATATCATGAAAAGACCAAATTTAAGAGTTATTGGGATTGAGGAAGGCACAGAGATACAAACCAAGGGTATGAATAATCTATTCAATGAAATAATATCAGAAAATTTCCCAAATATGATGAATGAGATGGAAAATCAATTACAAGAGGCCTACAGGACACCAAACGCACAGAATTTCAATAGATCCACATCAAGGCACATTATAATGAAAATACCTAGCATACAAAACAAAGATAGAATTTTAAAGGCTGTGAGAGAAAAGCATCAGATTACCTACAGGGTGAAACCAATACGGATATCAGCAGATTTCTCAGCCCAGGCCCTAAAAGCAAGAACGGCCTGGAACAACATATTTCAAGCTCTGAAAAAAACGGATGTCAACCAAGAATCTTATACACAGCACAACTTACCTTCAGATTTGATGACGAAATAAAGTCCTTCCATGATAAACAAAAGCTTAAAGAATTCACAAAGAGAAAGCCTGTCCTACAGAACATTCTCAACAAAATATTCGAAGAGGAAGAAATGAAAAATAACAATCTTGGTCACCATGGGGAGGAACTATCCTAAAGAAAGAGTCAATCAAAGGAGAAACAAAGTTAAGCTAAAAACCCCCAAAAAGCTAAAATGACGGGAAATACAAGTCATATCTCAATAATAACCCTGAATGTAAATGGCCTAAACTCATCAATCAAAAGACATAGACTTGCAGACTGGATTAAAAAGAAAGACCCAACAAGACGCTGCCTTCAAGAGACTCATCTCATAGAAAAACATGCCCACAGACTAAAGGTGAAAGGTTGGGACAAAACATACCATGCACATGGACTGAATAAAAAAGCTGGGGTTTCCATTCTCATTTCAGATAAAGCAGACTTCAGGCCAAAGTTGGTCAGGAGGGATAAAGAAGGACATTTCACACTGCTTAAAGGAAGCATAAATCAGCAAGACATAACAATCATAAATATTCATGCATGAAACAATGGTGCATCCATGTATGTCAATCAGATCCTTCTCAATTTCAGGAATCAAATAGACCAAAACACAATAATACTCAGAGACTTTAACACTCCTCTCTCACCGTTGGACAGATACTCCAAACAAAAATTGAACAAAGAAATCATAGGACTCAATGACACAATCACTAATTTGGACTTAACAGACATATACAAAATATTCCATCCATCATAAAGCAAATACACTTTCTTCTCAGCAGCTCATGGGTCCTACTCTAAAATAGACCATATGTTATGCCACAAAGCTACTCTTAGCAAATACAAAAACATAGAGATACTACCTTGTATACTATCAGATCATAATGGAATGAAATTAGATATCAATGATAAAGTTAGAAACAGAAAGTACTCCAAGACCTGGAGATTAAATAATATGCTATTGAATGATACATGGATAACAGAAGACATTAGGGGAGAAATTAAAAGATTCTTAGAGGTCA